>JAXQQM020076842.1:0-14372 GCA_034641835.2 Pinus albicaulis | reverse complement strand
CCAGCGACCTAGTCGCAAGGTCGCAAGGTCACATATCTTCGGTTTTTCTCCTTTTGCGACCCCGTGACCTAGCGACCTAGTCGCAAGGTCGCAAGGTCGCATGTGTATCTTTTTTCACGATTCGCGACCCAGTGACCTAGTCGCAAGGTCGCAAGGTCGCACTTTGGACATTTTCTCACAACTTGCGACCCCACGACCCAGTCAGGTCGCAGGTCGCAGGTCGCAACAACCCAGTCAGGTCGCAGGTCGCAACTACAGCTCAGGTCGCAGGTCGCATCAACAGCTCAGGTCGCAGGTCGTAGAAAAGACTGGGTCGCAAGGCAGCCCAACAGTCAAGAAGACGAAAAGTCAAGGAAGCCCAAAGGGCAGGTTTCATACTATAAATACTCCTTCGGGAACTTGTCAGAAGGGCTTTTCTTTTTTTGGAAACTCAAGAGCTACATGGCATTGTATTGAAAGATTATACTCTTGTGCATATGAATACAGATTCTTGTTAAAACACCCTATGGTTATGATGTGTTTTGCTGTGCGAACACTGTGTGTCTTCCTTGTATAGTTTCAGAACATCCTATGATTAATCAAGCTGCACTCTTCATGTCATCATTTATGCATCATGGCTATCTGTGTTGTATCAATGATGTTCAATTTATCATCTGCTCTATTAATGAATGTTAATGAACTATTTTGTTAGCATTTCATTTTATCTTTCAGAAAGTAAAGGGATATCTCATCATAAAGAACTATTTCTTTTGTGGTCAGACTACCTTATAAGCATTACCCCAAAGATGTGTTGCTAATGACATCTCCTGAGGCGTACATGCTTTATTTATGATCTTGCTACGCATAGTGTTTGATTCGTGTTTAATGCATCAATCATGTATTCTGTATCATGTGAATAAGTGTATGTCCGCAGGTTCAATCAGGTTCTTTTGAGACCGAAGGGAAGGCGTCTTAAGCGGTAGCCGGACCCACACCCCGGACGGGATCCCTACTCCAAACGGTTCAAGGTCTAATTGAGATTTTCTACCGGGGAGATCCCCTACTGTTGGCCGGACAAATTTTCCCGTCAACATAGGGCTAACCATTAATCATGATAAATGTAACTACAAACTAATAAATGCATAGAAATAAACATTCAAGAAATACATAGAGATATATGACTCTCTAACTTTAGGAAATTGCTATCTGTTGACACCTAATCCTAAGGGTTGGGTGAGGATATTCAATTTTGTATATTAAATAATATTAGGAAATAAGGAAGACCAAGAGTCATTGGGAGATGAATCCTAATAGCCTCACCTCCATGTATAAATACATGCACATTCTTCATCTAATACACATTCTGATTTGCGGAGTTACCTCCTGGTTTGACATGGTATCAGAGCCAGTCCCACTATTGGCATTTTTTCCTGTGGTGTAACTCCCTCATTCCTGCTAACAGTCTTTTGCTCAATCAGTTTTTATGTCTAGTTTTGCTGCTCCATTAGATTGATGCCATATACTGTAATTCTGCATTTTTTTTCTATCTCTAAAAATTCTACAGTCTCTGATTTCTGCAGGTTCAAATTTTTACAATATTCTGGGACATTATTTGTAGCACCTGCAAACTCTGCATCTGCAATTCTAGATTTTTAAACGGCCTCTCGGCCTCCCCATCCCTCATATGTTCATTACTCCCCATCGCTCGCACTCACAAATCTCTCCCTCCCCCCTACGCACTACAGCAACCCCACGCTACCCCGCCTGCACCTAACCCGTGGCCTCCGTAACCCACCCTCGCTCGACCCTTATCACTCCATCCACCACTCCCTTACCTCCCTAACCCACTCCCTTATCACTCCAGCCGCCATTCCCTTGCGCCCGTGGCCTGTCGGCCCTCCCCGCGGCCCGGCTCATCATCCCCGTGGCCTGTCGGCCCTCCCCATGGCCTGGCTCATCTGTATTAATACCACTCCACATAATACGTTGTCCATTACTACCACTCCACATAATACGTTGTCCATTAATACCACTCCAGATATTCAATACCGCTGTCTATTTTATATCATTGTTTTAACACCACTCCATCGTTAACAATACCGCCCACACCATTCATATACCATACCGCTCATTAACATATACCGCCCCCTCCCATTTTTAATACCATTCCATTTTTACCACCAACCCCTCCACATATTCAATACCGCCCCATTTATTATATCGCCCCTCCTCTGTCATATGTTATATCGACCTCCCACCACTCTATAAAACCGCTTCCCCACATTCACAATACCACCCCCCCCTTCCACATTTTCAATACAGTTATCCATATAAATTTTCTTTCTTCAAACACAAAAAGATATATATATATTTTTTTTGGTGTAGAATTCAGTACTTTTAGAAAAGTGTTTTTGTCCCCTTCAATTGAGTATATTTCCAGAATTCAGTATTTTTCTACCAAAATTTTTCCCCCTCAAATTGAGTGTATTTCCAGCAAAAAAATTTCCTCCTCAAAAGAATTTTTTCCAGCAAAGTAATTATTTTTTCCCTTCATAAGAATGCATTCTCTCATATCTATTGTAGGGATGGTTCTCTTCGACAAAGACAATTATCTTGAATGGTCTCGAAAAATCAAGCACACTCTCATTTTTAATGAGTTGTGGAAAGGAATATGTGAAGGACAAGAAGGAAATTCACCAGCAAAGCCCACTTCAGACAAGGAGCTCGCTATTTGGGAAAACAAGAACTGCAAGGCCTATGCCTTGATTGCAGCTTCCGTAAATGAAGATGTGAGTTGTTAGAGTCAGCCTTTGCAGCCTTCCTCCAGTGATCAAACATGCTCTTACAAAGTGATTTTAAAGTGTCAAGGTCAAATTTTTTCATTTCACTGAGTCTTCAAGCAAAATTTGATCACTAGGCATTAGGTCTAGGGTTGGTTTTCACTCTTTTCAAATTTGTCCAAATGTCAGTCCATGTCACCATTCAGCTAAGTGTACCATCATTCAGAGGGTTGTCATTATCATGTCAAGTTCCGTTGGGTCATTTTACACCTCGTTCATGCTTCAGTTGTGCCTTGGTAAGGTCCATTTCTCTCTCCTAGGGTTTTGGAGGTAATTTCTCTTGGATGGTCAAATCATCGGAAAAACTTGTATCTTGATGTTCACACACCTTCCCCTATCCTTAATATACCTCATTAAACACTTCCCATCACTGAGATCCCCAAAATTCCTCATTTTTTCACAAACCCTAGTTTCTTGCCACAACTTGGCAATTTTCTAGGCTAGGCCTGTGTTTTGCCCTTTTGGACTCCTTCCCCTCACTCAATCTCTGTGATTCCACTTCCCCCTGCTTCCTAACATCCCTCCCTACTTCCCAAAATTTCCCCAGGAATTTAGAAGCCCCTTATCCCCCTCATTTCGCTTCATTTCGACAAAATCCCTTGTTTCACACATCGGGATAAGTTTCACTCAAAAGATGTTTCAGAGCAATAAAAGATTAATTTGGGAAAACTGAAAGAGGTTTTTGTCCACAACATGCCAAGGAAGAAAAACCTCCTTCACTTTTTACACAGGTATCATGGTTTTGGAGAAATGTCAAAAATACCGTTGCCTCAGGAGAATTGAATGCACCTCTGAAGTGACCTTGGGAAAATCAAGATTTCTCCTAGCATGGTTGGCCAAATGACTTGCATGATGAGTCAAATGATAACTAGACATAAATACCTTTCCAATGAGCTATCATGAGCGCAATTTGGAGTTGAGGAAGACCTTCAAAAGTTGACTGCAACATCACTCTGCCTTGAGGCAGCCTCATTCTGATCATTTTGACTAGTGTTGGGAGATTTGATTTTTGACAGGGTAAATGAAATCCAAATTGCATAATTCCACTTGTGTTGGAAAGTAGACTCCAAGATCTTTCCAACGACCTATCACACGCCCAATTTGGACGCCGGGAAGGCCTCCAAAAACTTCCTGCAAAATGCACTATGTGGCAAGAGGCAAGCGACCCACTTGGGCAAGAGCGACCCACTTGGGCATTTTTCACAGTGCAAATTATAACGGGTGCGACCCACTTGGAAAAAAGCGACCCACTTGCCAGCAGAATTCAGGAAAGTCGATTTGAACGCCCAGTTTCGTTTTAGATCGCCTCCAACGGCCTTCAAGCAGGTTCTTAACTATTGCACAGTAGTTTTTAATATGATTGGTGGTATCTTGATGACTTCAAACATTTGAATGGAAGAGTAAAACCCTACAGTCATGGCAGTTTTGTTCCTCAGGGTTTTAAAATGTATATGGATGGTTTTATGAGTTTTTCTCCTACCTTATATCATTGATATATATCCACCTTGGCATATGTGTCCAAACTCCACTGTTTTCATACCCATTATACCATCGTGGTCATCGTTATTGCTTTACCATTGTCAAGAATTTTGTTCCATGGTGACTATGGTTATATTGTGTCTCACTGCCCAATGATAGAAACGTTCTCATAAATTTGTTTTCACTGCCCATTGACACTTATAACTCTGTTTTTATTGCCCATTGACAAACACATTCATATGATGCATTGCTCCCTTTGACAAGATTTGCCCAATATTCTAAAGGCTGCCTGCTTCCTTTGGTCAAGTTTCACTTGTAATTAAAACAGAGATATTATCAGTGTTTGTTTCCTTATGGTGCTGTGACGGTGGGGGATATTTGTTGGGTGTTAAAACACACATCATAAATTTGTTTTCACTGCTTTTATATCAGTATACATAGAGCCAATAGCTTGTTCAGAGCCATGTCAGAGACAGAGTCAGAGTGTGAGCTAGGGTCAGGCAGTGATTCTGTGACTGAAGGTAATGTGCCACGGGGGTCTCATAGAGATAACAGAAGTGGTAATCATCGCAGAGAGGAGCCTACTTCTTTGGCTCGGTTGCAGGCATGTCCATTAGCAATGGATTGTTTTCGATATTTGTCATGTTTCAGATTTTGTGAGATGATTGCACAAACCCGGCTTCATCGTGAATTGGCCCGTCTGTTTGTTCTACATTTACGAGATGGCCGGGTAAATCTTGCCGGGGTTGATTTCATTTTGTCACCCTTGACTATTGCTCAAGCCACTGGCATACCAAACATGGGCGAGGAATGGAACAAGCGTCAGCATTTAAAGAAATTCCACTATGAGCCATACATTAAAACTGGATATATGGGTTACTTGAGCAGAGTTTTTCCATTCAGATTCTTGAGAGATGAGTATGCACCGCTGATGAAGCTCATCATTCAGTATTTTAGTTGTGAGGGCAGGTATGCTCATCTTTTCGCGTACCATATTCGTTTGTTGATGCACTTCACAAGGGTACGTATGATGAATATTCCGTATTTCATACACCGCAACATAGAGAGGATGGTGATGTTTGTGCAAAAGAAGACGAGCCCAGTGCAGCAGTACAGGAGTATATATCATTTCGCTTTGATCAAAATCTTGGTGTCACATCAGTTGGCAGAGCAGGGCATCACTTGGGAGGATTTCATTTCTAGAGATTTTTTCAGAGTGCCACAACAGCCTCCCGAGGCAGTTCATGATGCAGGAGAGCCCTCACACCAGCCGGACATGCTTGAGGTTGAGCATATCATCACTCCTTTGGTTCAGACATATCAGCGAGGCCACAGGGCCTTATTTGCAGCGACACGGCGAGTATTATCTCCACGTGAGGTGGAAGGGGTCTCGCCTTCTTCTTTAGTGCAGGTACAGGTACAGGACAGGGGCAAGAGGCCCATGCATGATGAGGGCCCATCAGGAGGCCGGGACACAGATTTCACAGTCATTGATGTTGATGCGGGCTCTCCCAGCTCGAAACTGAGGGAAGCCATCCAGGAGCAAAGGGCCGAGAATGACAAGCTGAAAGATCGATTGCAGAAGGCTCAGTGGGTGATTAACTATGTGGAGCAACGCAACAAATAGCTTGAGGATGAGCTCACATATTATGAGTTGCGTCGAATCCGTGAGGACCGACAGTGGAATCGAAAGAGACCCGGTGACATGACACCAACTGATAGAGATACTGTACTCACACATGTGAACATCCATCTGGAGAAATTGTTGGCGAGGGCCAATCGAGACAAAGACATGCTTCGTCACATGAAAGGCCATTATTGGGCTCGCATGCATGTCTGCAAAGCGAGAATGAAGATCATGAAGAGGAGGTTGCGCAAAGCACTAAGACGGCGGAAAAGGCCTAATCCACTTCGGATTTTGGCCGAGGCTTCATTGACTGGGCAGGACACATGATGGAGGACCTCCGCTCTGAATTTGGGCAAATTCGGAGAAACTTTTGTCATTTTGAAATTTTTGGTCTCAAAAACAGGTTTTTCAGTTAAGCGGGTCGCGCACCCATGCGCTCACTTTTTTTTGGGACACTTGCTGGAGGAAATTTTTGCATTTTTGGATTTTTCATGGTTAGTTATGCATCCTCAGAAATCAACTAAGCATTTCATCAAAATCTGGATGGTCAAAAAGCTCAAAAACACCATGAAAACCACCTTGCTGCCACCTTTTGCACCAGCAGGAAGTACCTCTGGGAGAATGAGGTTTTGGAGGGTCAAATGAGCTCCAAATTCAGAACTTCCACTTGGGTTGGATAGTCAACATCCAGGGCTTTCCAACGAGCTATCAGGAGCTCAATTTGGATGTCGGGAAGTACCTCAAATTCAGGCTGGAAAACGCGCGACCCACTCGGCTCAAAAGCGACCCACTTAAATTTTTCCTGAATTTTCAGCTGCCAGCTCAGATTTTCGCCTAGTATGGACCAGTTTTGCTTGTGGATGGAATTTTTGGGTTTTTATGATGTAAATTCATATTTGACATGTAACTTTGGCTTATTTTTATCTCTTCTAGAAGATTCACTCACAAAAAGGGTAAAAATCATGTAATGGATCAGTTTCCACTCTTTTAGAGGCAAGTTGTTAGCTACCTAGATTGTAGTTCCATGAATAGAATTGGTTGAAACTGATCCCTGAAGAGGGAATTCGACCCCTAGAGGTGGGGAAAGGTGTTAGAGTGATCTATATATTGTAATTTCTGAGGCATTCTACAGGTTTGACTCTTGGGATACTTTTGATATCATTGTACATATTTTTCATATTTTGGCTAAGGAAAGATCAGGGGTTTTGCGGCACTTGTTGGGATCCTTGTGGTGTTCTATTCTTGATGGTGTTTCTCCTTTGTTTACTGTAAGTTTCTTCATTTTTAATGTATGCCATCCTTTCATTATGCTTCTGAACTAAATTGAATGAGTGAATAAGGTTGAATCCATTGTTTACAGTGCTTGGCCTTTGAATTCAGTTAGTTCTATATGTTTTCAGCTGTTTGGAGAGGATCCAAGTTCTTCTTTGCCCTCTTCAGCTCCTCGTTGGTCTAAATCTGTCCATATATCCAATCAAAAGCATCAAGACATTCACCTACCTCGCCCCAACTTGAAATCCGCAAAGGTCTGACCTTATCCCCGGACCCAAAATCTGTTTTCCCATTTCTCCAGCGAAAACCCAAAAACCAAAAAAATCAAACATACCTATCTCTTTACTAGCCTAAAATCAGTTCTTATTGTAAGTCATCTCGCAATCCTATTGCTCATTTTCTCGAGATTGACGGAGAGAGCCCTCTCCTGTCCTCGTAGGGCTAGCTACGAGGCTGAGCGTGGTTTGATGTAGCCTTGAGTTTTACTTCATTTTAGCCTGAGGTAGATTTGAGTGCTAACATAGTGGCGACCATACTGGGGAGAAACTCAAAACGTTTGCTTGTTATAGACGGAGTCTGAAGTCACGCCAGGTAGCCTTCGAAACGTTGTTGCTATGCATCAGCGAAGTAGATAAACGCTGCTTCAGTCGATCTCCGGTTTAACTTGTAATCGTAGCATTTAACTTGTAAATTGCCCCAGTACATGTATCAAGTTCAGATCTGATGGTTGATGGTGGACAACGATCAGACATAAGAAGGCTGAAATCATTCACCCGGCGACTTCATTCACTGAAACAATCCAGAAATTGATGCCTCATGGTGACTTCACTGCAGGGAGATCAGTAGCTGTGAGATTTTCAAGATGGACCGAATCACAAGAAGATATGCTCCCATGAGCCGAGATCACATTCCAGGTTTTCCAAATAAGATGCCCAAGGTAGATTGGTCCAGGAATCTGCCTACGTTTAACGATGATGGTAAGAAGGATGCTGCTTT
Organism: Pinus albicaulis; assembly: GCA_034641835.2. Classification (NCBI taxonomy): domain Eukaryota; kingdom Viridiplantae; phylum Streptophyta; class Pinopsida; order Pinales; family Pinaceae; genus Pinus; species Pinus albicaulis. The sequence continues at coordinate 6,179 of JAXQQM020076842.1, read as the reverse complement.
ACATCTGATTAGATTTCACATGCATATTCGCAAGTTGAAGGTGGCTTTTCCTGAAGATTGTTTGATGAAGATATTCCTGGCCACTCTGGAAGGTGAAGCCCAATCTTGGTATGAAAATTTGCCGCTGGCCTGTATTTATTGTTTAAAGGATTTTCATGCCCTGTTCGTTGAAAGATATCAAGTATCTTATCCATCATTAGATTTAGTTCATGACTATTGCAAACATGCTTCTACTTTTATTGAAAGCCTTGAGAAATATTATGAAGACGATAATTTCATGGATGATGAGATCATGGAGGCTCTGTACGAGAATCCATTTCAGCAAAATGAAGAGAACCAAGAGGATACCCATCAAAATGCTCAGGAAATTTTGCAGCAGAATCAAGATCAACAGGTTGAAAAGTGCCATAAGGTTGAAAATGATGCAAGGGAGAATGACATTTCAGATCTGTCCATAGAAGAAGACAACTTGCAGATTGCAGATTGTAATAATGTCCAGTCAGCTACTTCAGATTCAGATTCAGATCATGATGACCAAGCATATCTTGTGCTGAAGCCCATCAAAGAGAACTCTGCTGTTGAAATCATCTGGAATGCAGGAGACACAGTAATGGATCCAAATGTTCTCAGTCATACTGTCAGTCCATCATTAGAACACAACCTTCATGAAGAAGCAATCCAGTCAGTTCATGAAAAACAGAATGAAATCTTTGTGCAAGTAAGTGATAAAACTCCTTTCAAGAGCTCAGTAATAAATGATAGTTTGAATGCCCTGTCATATGAAGATAATTACTGTTTAAGCAGAAGAAAACAAAAGGCATTGTCTCCTTTGTCTGAAGATGAGATAGATCAGCTTTTGAAAGGTCTTGTTACAGCCCAAGCTACAGCAGATTTGCAGTGCACACATGGTCAAGAAGGTGATGGTGGAACTTCTTCCTCTTTTGAAAAAGATGATTGTCTTGTAATCAGTTGTGTAGATCAGCAAACAGATAATTTTTTCCTTCACAAAGATGATAAGGCTGTCATGTTTAATAACCTTGAAGATTGTTTTTTGTTTAAGAATGACCTAGATCATGAAATTAAAGAGTATATGCCAGAATTACTCATGGTCAAGGAACCTACAGCTAACACTCAGATGGCAGATTTGTGCATCTCTATCCCTCAGAAATCAAATGTCCTTTCAGATCAGAGTGAGGTGAATACTAGTATTTTTGCAGCTGGATCTCTAGATAAGCCAGTGCTTCAGGATTTTCAAGATCCCTTCAACATTCTTTTGCAAGCATTAGAAAGGATAAATGTTGCCTGGTTTATTTTCATGAGCTTTGGTTTCAGTGATTGTGTTGAGTTGCCTACAGGTTTAGCATTCTGCCTACTTGAAGAGAGTAAGAGCAGAAATTTGAGGTGTAGCCATCTGCTGGATTGGTTACATTGGAAAGCCAATTATACATGATTGTACATATTTCATTAGTATGCAGGTGGTTGTCATCATGATTTCAAATCTTGATGGACTGCTGCCTTTTCTCCAAAAGCTTTGTAAAGTCTTGTTTTAAGTCAGTCATGAGTCATTTGTGTTTGGTTTGTTGAGTCAGTTTTTTCAAGATTATTTCAGTGTGCCATCGAGTCGGTTTGAGTCAAGTTTTCAGTCAAGTTTTCATTCAATAAATGTGTCAAAGGTTTTGTGTTATCCGTTCAAATAATGATTCCATCGCCCAATGGATGAAGGCACTGATCTGCTCTCCCAAAGTTCTACGGTTCTTGGCACCTCCACGGAGCTGGAGCTACCATCCCCATTGGAGCCAATGTTAGAGTCAGCCTTTGCAGCCTTCCTCCAGTGATCAAACATGCTCTTTCAAAGTGATTTTAAAGTGTCAAGGTCAAATTTTTTCATTTCAATGAGTCTTCAAGCAAAATTTGGTCACTAGGCATTAGGTCTAGGGTTTGTTTTCACTCTTTTCAAAGTTGTCCAAATGTCGGTCCATGTCACCATTCAGCTGAGTGTGCCATCATTCAGAGGTTTTTCATCATCATGTAAGGTTCCATAGAGTCATTTTACACCTCGTTCATGCTTCAGTTGTGCCTAGGTAAGGTCCATTTCCCTCTCCTAGGGTTTTGGAAGTAATTCCTCTTGGATGGTCAAATCATCGAAAAAACTTGTATCTTGATGTTCACACACCTTCCCCTATCCTTAATATACCTCATTAAACACTTCCCATCACTGAGATCCCCAAAATTCCTCATTTTTTCACAAACCCTAGTTTCTTGCCACAACTTGGCAATTTTCTAGGCTAGGCCTGTGTTTTGCCCTTTTGGACTCCTTCCCCTCACTCAATCTCTGTGATTCCACTTTCCCCTGCTTCCTAACATCCCTCCCTACTTCCCAAAATTTCCCCAAGAATTTAGAAGCCCCTTATCCCCTTCATTTCGCTTCATTTCGACAAAATCCCTTGTTTCACACATCGGGATAAGTTTCACTCAAAAGATTTTTCAGAGCAATCAAAGATGAATTTGGGAAAACGGAAAGAGGTTTTTTTCCAAAACATCGCAAGGAAGCAAAACCTCCTTCACTTTTTACACAGGTATCATGGTTTTGGAGAAATGTCAAAAATACCGTTGCCTCAGGAGAATTGAATGCACCTCTGAAGTGACCTTGGGAAAATCAAGATTTCTCCTAGCATGGTTGGCCAAATGACTTGCATGATGAGTCAAATGATAACTAGACAGAAATACCTTTCCAATGAGCTATCATGAGCTCAATTTTGAGTTGAGGAAGACCTTCAAAAGTTGACTGCAACAGCACTCTGCCTTGAGGCAGCCTCATTCTGATCATTTTGACTAGTGTTGGGAGATTTGATTTTTGACAGGGTAAATGGAATCCAAATTGCATAATTCCACTTGTGTTGGAAATTAGACTCCAATAGCTTTCCAACGAGCTATCACACGCCCAATTTGGACACCGGGAAGGCCTCCAAAAGCTTTCTGCAAAATGCACTATGTGGCAAGAGGGAAGAGCGACCCACCTGGGCAGAGCGACCCACTTGGGCATTTTTCACAGTGTAAAAATGAATGGGAGCGACCCACCTGGGCAGAGCGACCCACTCGCCAACAGAAGTCCGGAAAATCGATTTGAGCGCCCAGCTTCGTTTGGGATCGCCCCCAACGGCCTTCAAACAGGTTTTTAACAATTGCTCAATGGTTTTTAATGTGTTGGTGGTATCATTGATGGTTTCAAACATTTGAAATGGAAGAGTAAAACCTACAGTCATGGCAGCTTTGTTTCTTCAGGGTTTAAAATGTATATGGATGGTTTTATGAGTTTTTCTCCCACCTTGTATCATTGATATATATCCACCTTGGCATATGTGTCCAAACTCCACTGTTTTCATACCCATTATACCATCGTGGTCATCGTTATTGCTTTACCATTGTCAAGACTTTTGTTCCATGGTGACTATGGTTATATTGTGTCTCACTGCCCAATGATATAAACGTTCTCATAACTTTGTTTTCACTGCCCATTGACGCTTATAACTCTGTTTTACTGCCCATTGACAAACACATTCATATGATGCATTGCTCCCTTTGACAAGATTTGCCCAATATTCTAAAGGTTTCCTGCTTCCTTTGGTCAAGTTTCACTTGTAATTAAAACAGATATATTATCAGTGTTTGTTTCCTTATGGTGCTGTGACGATGGGGGATATTTGTTGGGTGTTAAAACACACATCATAACTTTGTTTTCACTGCTTTTATATCAGTATACATAGAGCCAATAGCTTGTTCAGAGCCATGTCAGAGACAGAGTCAGAGTATGAGCTAGGGTCAGGCAGTGATTCTGTGACTGAAGGTAATGTGCCACGGGGGTCTCATAGAGATAACAGAAGTGGTAATCATCGCAGAGAGGAGCCTACATCTTTGGCTCGGTTGCAGGCATGTCCATTAGCAATGGATTGTTTTCGATATTTGTCATGTTTCAGATTTTGTGAGATGATTGCACAAACCCGGCTTCATCGTGAATTGGCCCGTCTGTTTGTTCTACATTTACGGGATGGCCGAGTAAATCTTGCCGGGGTTGATTTCATTTTGTCACCCTTGACTATTGCTCAAGCCACTGGCATACCAAACATGGGCGAGGAATGGAACAAACGTCAGCATTTAAAGAAATTCCACTATGAGCCATACATTAAAACTGGATATATGAGTTACTTGAGCAGAGTTTTTCCATTCAGATTCTTGAGAGATGAGTATGCACTGTAGAAATTAGCTGAATAAATCACTTATTCAATGAAGATTAACCCGATCATACATCAATTTCGAATTGCATGCATAACACATAACCCTCTTCTACAATTAATTGTCACATGCGGAAATAATATAGAAGCAATCTCACATCAATTCAATCACACATTAACTCAGTATGTATGGGGAAAGCCTATAGCTGAAAACCCCGCAGCTATTGTGTATATTATAATGGAGAAATCATATAACAATCATAGTACAAAAACTCTTCACAAGCTCTCATGCACTACCTCCCATGCTACACACTATCAAGCTAGATCTAGCAAATCACTTGCTCCAATCCTTAGCCACTTGATAGCCAACCTTGATTGCGTATTTTAATGCTAGGTGATGGCCTCCTTATATAGATAAACCAACAGCCTTGACTTTGCAATACTCATAGCTTACTCCACCTATCTATGTGTTGCAAATAGCAACAGTATAGTTACAACTGATAGCTAACTCTACCCTTTCATCTATCTCTTTCACTGGTCTTCACTGAACTGATCATGCACTGTAGTGAACTCAAGTGTTCTTGAGTTGACTAATGAGTTAATATTTAGTAAATTAAATATTATTTAATTTACTCCACTCATATCTAGTTGATTAGTTAGTTAACTAATCCCAACTAGTTCAACTAAAACAAACATAACACAACTCCACTATCTGTCCCGTTAACTCCTCCAAAACTTCTGCCACTGAAGTCTAACTGAAGCCAACCATGCAAGATGCCATCAAACCCTAGGAACCACGTGATTCCTTGTGTCAGCTGCATGAGCCACCTCCATGACTCAAACTGAAGTGCGCCAAGAGAGTAAACTGCTGTTTATAGTCAAAATATTATTAAGGGTAAATAATATTTGACTTCCATATTTTTAGGAGATCAGTCTAAAAATAGCCCGGGTCCTAAAAAATAGGGTCTCATCTATTTTTACCGACATGTCGCATCCATCAAGAATCTCCAAGTAGAATTCCCAAATTATGCTCCGTATGTCTAAAAATAGACATAGTCTAAAAAAAGACTTTGCGCCAGAATTTGCCTGCGGGCCCACTTAGTGAAGGCGACTTCATTTCACTAAGCTCCATCATCTTGCTGCATTCTCAACACTCCCTCTCAGCAAGATATGGATTATCTGCAATCCCTATCCTGCCTCTGTGGAATTCGAACTTGCTCCCGGTGAGCGCCTTCGTCAGGATGTCGGCATCCTGATCCTCCGTGGGAACATATGAAAGCATCATGATTCTCCGCTGAACACAATCTCTGATATGATGGTACCTGATGTCGATGTGTTTGGACCTATCATGAAATACCGGATTAGCCGAGAGCTTGATGCAGCTCTGGTTATCACAGTAAATCACTGTAGGCTCCAAATGCAACCTGAACAATCCAACGAGGATCTTCCTCATCCAAATAGCCTCACATGCGCCCAAACTTGCTGCCATGACTTGACCGTCGAACCGAGTGCCATGGATCTCCGTTTCCCCGCCGTACTCAGGACACGCGCTGCCTTAACTAATGTCGAAACTCTCCCGTGGCGTTCTCCGCCCGTTGCTCCCTCGCCAATCGCAGACGGTGAAACCGTAAAGCTTCACCCATCCTCCCCGTCTCTACCATAGACCATATCCCGATGTGCTCGATATAACGCAATACATGCGTGCCTGCCTTCCAGAAGAGCTTGGTAGGCTTAACCACAGCTTGCGAAAGCTGGTTAACAGCATAGCATATATCGGGTCGTGTATTGACCAGATACATAAGCGACCCCACCAACTGTCGATAGACAGTGGCATCCACTACCTCCGCTGAAGTAGCATCCTCCTTCCTCCAACCACCAGGAAGAGGAGTGTCAACAGGCTTGCAGCCTTGCATGTTGAACCTCTCCAGAATCTCCCGGGCATACTTGCCC
>JAXQQM020085483.1:0-28930 GCA_034641835.2 Pinus albicaulis | reverse complement strand
CTCCAAGTGACAGGTCGCTATAGAAATTTGTGATGGAAAGCTTGAACTCTTATCCTCACTCTTCTCAAAATTATGACAGGCTGGATAGGAGAATTTTTCCTCTCACTATTTCTGGTGTCAACCATATGAACGTCAGCGATATTGTCTTCATCATTCGTTGATGCAACTTTTGCGTTGACTTCATAAAGGCATGGTGTTTCAAGCCATGCTTCAAGAAACTTCAATTCCTCTTCAAAATTTGTTGCTTCTTCCTTGTTGCTAACATCTGCACACACAGAAATATTCATGAGATCATCATATTTTAAATTTTCTCTAACTTTGTCTTCTTCTGCCATGTCTTTACAGTCAGCTTCATGTGGTTCATCTAATTGATCTTCAACACTTTGTTCCTCTTTACATCCTTCCCGAAGATCAACTAGTGAGTCTTCAATCTCAGGATCTTGCATGGCAAATTGTGCCTCTTTATTCTCGTGGTCTTCAAAAGAACCACATTGTTTTTCTAAAATTTCCTCTGACTCAAAAACACTACCCATACTAATGCCTCCAAATGGCCACATGAAAAAAGAGATCATCATCAAAATAAAAATGTCTAAAAATATAGACATGTTATCTCACTTTATCTTTCTTCGATATTTCTTTCTCACTCCACTCGATCCTCTAATGAACTCCAACAACCCCGTTACCATGTAGGCGGGAATCTTTTTCCTTTGGCAGTGCTTCAATTGTAGAACCTTGTAGACTGTGGCTTCTATGCCACGCAAGTCTCAGTGCCCTTTCCTCTTGCGACAAGCAGCACGACCTCTCAACAAGCTAGAAACAACATCGATATCCATTTCTGATGCATGTAATTAACAGTTTCTAATAAGTTACATATTTCTAATGAAACACTGCAAATCAATTAATATTATTTTTTAATAAATCTTTTCCAGCCAACCGGACTGAGGAATTGGGCCTACCCATATAGTTCTGCAAGAACAACCAAATGGCACCAATATATAGGATCCCTAAAAAAGAAATGTCGATGCAACCAGGCATTAGCTCATTATGGCGCCGGGTACTCAGAATCTCAGCCACTATCAAAACTCCATACACTGCTCCAAGAGGTAGCTCACAAGTCGATCAGACTACGGCCACGCTACTCCGCATACGATATTCTGGACTGGAAATGGTCCACAACACTGGAAATCGGATCCTCTTGCGTTGTAACTCAGCACTTACGGTTTCTCCAAGTGACAGGCTGCTATAGAACTTTGTGATCTGCAATAGACGCAAGATCCAGCTAGTGAGGGATAATGGAAATAGACATGTCCAATTCGAGCTCTTCATTCGCTGTCAGTGACAAGATCCGACAACCTGCAAAAAAAAAAAAATCGGAAGCAAAAATGACAACGATCTTAGGGGCTCTGAAATCGACCACCACCAGCAGCAAGGGTGGGCATGACATCCAATCAAGATCGGGGAGTAATGATCGCTGAGACAAATTTATAAACGAATTTCCACAGTTGATCCACAGATTTACCAGTGATATCGTTGAAAAATCCAATGTCCCATGAACTTTTTTAATTTCTTATTCAGCTTGTAATGAAACCACGGTAATCGGTCTCCAAGTGATGGAGAAACCTAGCAGTGGTATCGTTGCCCTTGCCCCAGTGGTTACCGGCGCCGAACTTGACCCACGTGGTAGGGGTGTGGCAGGTGCTGAGGCGAACATAATCCGCAATGCCTTCGATCAAAGCCACCGGCACAACACCGTTGCCTTCTCGAATTTCTGTATGTTGTCATGCAACGAACGTCGAACCAAGTAGCGAAATCTCCAACTCGCATTCACGCAACAACAACCATCCTCCACGTATCCTCACGTCCTCATATCGTAGACACAATACACATCCACTCAGTTTCGACTTGAAGCTCAGATATCATGTTAAAAATTGAATTTTATTAACTAAATGGCTCTCCATATGAGATACATGGAGAGTGCACAAACACTGTTGGAATTATTGGAAATTCCAAGCAAACAGTGGAGAGAATATAAACTCCCCTCTACAACACAGAGTAATTTAAACAATTTGACAGGAGACAGAGTTTTCAGGACTTTAAAACAAATTTCTATTCCTTTCAAAACTGATACAGATTCTTCCTCTTAAGAGAGGGATAACAACAAGAGTGTATGACTGCTACAGACGCAGTGCTAAACAAAAAACTCTCTGTCTCTCTTCCAGAACAATACTCTGTCTTCAACATACAACACACTGCTGTGTATTTCCTCTTCCGCGCTGTTGTGCGAAGGACCAAAGACAAAACAATACTGTTACAAAATGCAATGGCACGCGGGCCTTTTCATTTTATATATGCTGCGCATATTAAAACATTACACAAACTATATTAAAACTTTTAAAACAAATACAATGCGCGCCATAGAAGGTGGGGACCACATCGCAATCGCAAACAATCAAACAAGTGCACACAATAGAAGTTCCGATTGCGATCCGAAAGCGGATGCGATTGGCAATTATAAAAGCTGGCTCATAAACCAATCGGGTCCGCCACCTCAACAATGTGCGATCGGGCCTCGTTCAAAAGAGTTGCGATTGCCGATCAAAATTCGGATGCGATTGAACTTTATTAACTCCACTGTATTCTACCATCGGGTCCGCACTTTTAAACCATGTTCAATCGGGCCCAAAACACAAAACCTTCCGATTGCGATCAATGATCCGGATGCGATTTACCAATAGGCTGTGGTACATAACCGGATCGGGTCTGGCCTTCAATCGGGGCTCATAACAAAGGACCGCCGATTGATCCTTGCGATTGCGCTCCTGCGATTCCATTCAGGTGTCGCCACGTGGTCAAGTGGACCCACGGGCCTCCGCTGTTGTGAGGGCGATTATTATATTGTTTCGATTTGTATTAAAACGTTCCATTGTGGAACTCAACACATCTGCAAGACATTTGATTATGCGATATGTGATTGTGATTGCATCGCAAAACTCCTCATCAACAAGACACTGTTTCAAAAAATAACTTTGGTTGTTGAGGGCTTTAAAGCCCGAAATAACTGTCTTAACTCAATCTGCCCCTCCGTAAAGCTAATCTCTATTCTTCCGTAGAAAAAAAACGGCTCTGCCCATCACTGAGTTAATTCTTCTGCAATCCGTGGCTGCGGCCCATCAGGAGTAAATTCATCTCCATTCTTCTTCAATGCAGAGTGTTGTGCACTCCACGCTCTGCTGCCTTTGTACTTTTTTCTTCTTGTCACTGCCCAAGGCTGGCAGGTGACTTTAATATTTTCAACAAACACTCCATACAAAACACTTATTATTGAGACGCCTCAAATATATAGGCTTTCACATTAAGAGAATGGTTCCAACCATCAGGAGGACAGATCCTAGATCTACCTTAACTTAACCTATCCTCATCAAACAAAACATTCAAATCTAACTTTCCAATAATTCCAACATAATTTCGTGATTACATCCGTTCCTTTTATGTAAAATACCGTGAGTGGTGTTTTCACACAGGATATCTCCACAAAACAAGAAGTATTACTCTGTTTCCTTGAAACTTAACAGATGCGTTGACATTGTAGAAAATTTATATGGAATCTATGTGAACATTACAGTTGTTTGTCCTTTAGTCACTTGCACTTTCAGCACCATAATATGTCCATTCTCTCATAGGATCGTTTTACTACATTAGATCTATTGTTTTAATCGTGTAAATTTTGTTCTTTATTTAAAACAAGTCAGGAATTGACAGAATATGTGAATACGTTATATGAAGCTGAATGAGCGTTACTTTTCATCAGAAAAGCAAACATTTTCATCGCCAAACACAGAGATTACTAAACAATGGCAGTATTTAATTTGTAGAAAACGGAAGAAGAGATTACCGTAACCAATGGGTATATAATTTGTAGAAACGGAAGAAGATAAGCCTCATGGTGTAGTTGTGGGATCACAACATATTTTTCTTTTTTCTTTTTTTGTTATAGACAAGTAGCTATAACTGCGCTTATTTATTCGAGATACTAATTTCATGATTAATTGGTGATATTACTTATAATAATATATTGATTATTGTAATTTTTACGGGAGTTGAGATTATATTTATTATAACCTTTATTAGAATTGAAATTGTGTTCTGTTATTAGTTTTCAGTTTGCCTTTATGATCTTATATTTCTTATAATATAACATAATATGTTGATTATTGCAATATTTAGGAATTAAATGCAGAAAATTGAGGATTGTTTTAATTCAGTGTTTTAAGTAGAAGTTGAGAAATTATATTAATTAACTCAATCCAGTGATTAAGATAATAAATTTTGATGTATAAACATATGATATTAAAATAATAATAGAATATAATTATGTATTTGGGATCATTTTAATTTGGTAAGAATAAGAAAAAAATAGAAAATCATATAAAAATAGGTTATAATAAGTTGTTAGTTTTAAAATAAGAATAAATAATTTTGTTAGAAATTTATGGAGACTTTGTAATGGATTTATAACTGGTCCAATGTTTAGGACGGTTATCATGGTCATTAGTGACTAAAGAGACATTTCATGAGTGAACTAGGGAAGAACTATTAACCACATAAAGGGTCAAAGTTAAATAAATTAAACTTAAAAAATACCAATTTTGGACCAAACTATTGAAGAATAACGACCTCCCATTACATGAAATAAGAATGTAACCACCTGGTAGCATATTTTACTTAACTATGATTTAATTATTATTATGAATTATAATTCATAGTTAGTTTACGAACCCGATTACAACAATGAATTACATTTTTAGTGAAATAAAGGTATGTGGATGAAGATGAATGATTAGTATTTTGGTGTTAATAACGATTAGATGGACTTGAATGAAAAGATGAGAGGAAGGCTATGATTAGTTGGACTTATTGGTCTTTCTCCTAGATAAAAGGAATATTAGATGGGAGAAGAGGGTTCCACCCAGGAGAAGAAACAAGCATACGAGAAAACAAAATCAATGGGGATTGCAATGATTCTGTTAACCGGATGAACAATCCAAAGGAACCTTGTTGGATTCAAGAAAGACCCAAGTTGTATAGTTCAGATAGTTTTACAGAAGGAAAGCATCCATGTATGTCGTAGGTTATTCCGTAAAGAGAGCCTGGTGGAGAGTGTTGGATGTACCTCCACACCATTGGCAGGGTGAGACCTCCCATTTGTTTTTCTACTCATACTTGCTTTATAGATATTATCGTTAAAACGAGGTACTAAATATGTCCTGTTTTTATTTTATTTTACAGGAAATCTGAAGAATGCAGATGAATTATAATAATCAAATGAATATATGAAGTTGATTAATGATGTATTATTACTACGGTTGCAATAGTATTACCCTTGTAGTTTATTCTTAAACTAAGTTCAATCATATGAAGACATCTTTAGCGAGAGAAATTTAAATGAAAATTTGGAAGTTATGCAAGTAGTATAGTGTTTTTAACTGCATCATAACCGCAGGTTGGTTCTCAATAATCCATAACTATTCCCCGGGACTTAGATAATTGAGGAAGGAGAGGCTATGTCCAAAGGAAAACATGGGTTCTTTTAGTTCAACTAGGATTTCATTCCAAGTTTAAATAGTTCGAACAAGGGACGAAACCTACTCCTAAGTTTAAACATATTTGTCTGTTTTGTGGGCACATCATAGTACCCTCGAAAATGTACTTATTAATTAAAGAGTATGGAACAATAGCAAATATAGATTAGTTTTCTTAAACCATATTTAAGAAAATTCATACTGTTGTTGTACAAATATATAATAATACGTAGTGAAAGCATATAATGCATATTTAATCTTTTCTATAATAGATGTATAGTCTTCATTTTCGGAACACCTTTATTAGGCACATAGTATTCATTTATACCCCATGTACCACAAAAAAATAACTTATAAGAAAACAATTAAAAGGCTCAATTATAACGAGTACAACAATATTCTTCATTAATGCTAGAACATTTTATATTTAGGAGTAAAATTTTTATGTGTGAAATTTGAAAACAGACCTGAATTGAAAATATGGTTAAAAATAAAAATAGAAATAGAGAACCAAGATAAACCGAGCTGAAAATGAGCTATTCACCATAATAGAAACCCTATACACAATTGAAAATAAATAATGCTCATTAAAATGTTATGCAAATACCCAATAATCAATTAAAACCTAGTTTTTTTCATGAAAAGAAAGTTTTACAATTTCATTACTAGAGAACGTATACCGTTTAAGGCTGTGGCATCATATATAGTTCTTAAAATATACTTTCAATGCTCAAAAATGGTAATATTACATACTAGATATAACCCCAAGGTATCTAAAGAATGTTCAAAACCCCCGCTAAGAATGCCTAGGAAAGAATTAAACAAAAATACCGAGAACCCAACAATTTAATTTAGAGTTGTAACTAGCCCCATTTAATTTAATAAGGTCGAAATCCCTCAAATAATTAACCATTAGAAACATCTTTAGCGAAGAAGTACCCTGGTGAGTTTACTAAGAACTTTGTGGCTAAACGAGTTGGAATGTCAGTTAAGCTATGAGATGAGGCAATTAAACAATTTCTCGCCATTGGTTGAGCATTGGGTAAATGAAAAAATTCAAAATAATATTAACATTACACTTAAACCCATGTAACCAAAAACACTTGAGTACGTAGGGTTGTTGATCCTTTCTATGCATGAAAACAACCAACAAACAGATAAGAGTTCAAAAAAAAAAATCTCTTTCTTAACAAATATTGTAAGTGTCAATGGAGACAATGTTTTATTAAATACTCACCCAAAGATAGTGGTTTTCTATCTCAACAAGATGGCCCGTTGAAACATGTAATATTCCTAATTAGCTTTTCACTATTGGAACATTAATTTTTTCTTTTGATAATAAGACATGAATAAGTGGGCAGAGAGATCCAAATCTCTTTAGTAGGAATAAACCACCTTCTCATGAATGTGGATCATTCTATTTGCCAGGATAAAGCACCTGAGGTGTGAACATGGGCTAAAGCATGTGATTAGGTCAAAGTTGACCAAATCCACAACGATGTTATGGAGATAGTAGAGGATTAATGGAGGACAACGTAAACATAGAGGAGGAGTGTATGCATGAGAGTAGCTTATTTAATGAGTGCAACCTAAGTTGGAGGAAGCTCTCCAAACATATAAGGAAGAGGATGGCAGCCACAGAGGGCATGATGATTATTGTTTATGTTCGCTTTTTATGACTTCTTGCATGCTTCGGTCACTGAGCTAGCGTGTTTGTTGTTCGTTTAACACAGGTGTCTCCCTAGCGGGACCCACCCTCATCCTCGTGGATTTCTAGTGCCTACTCGTGATAGGTATATTAAGTCGCATTTCCACCATCCAACATCAAGCCAAGTCATCCATTATCCACAGTATGGTTCTCTGTGAATATGCTTTTTTTTGGCAGTGTACAGAGAGGGAGGAGGGATAGATTTAGCTTCTAGCTTTTCTTATAGTGAGGATCAACCCTTCATCTTATGTTAGACAGAAGGTCTCTTTGCATTATTTGTCATCCTGAATTAGGCCAAGTTTTTACCATCACCTACGCATAGTTTCTTTCGTAAATCGCATTATTTTGGTGGGTAGTTGCGCAGGAGGGGTTAGGGCCCCAACATGAGTTATATTTCCGTTAGAGGGAGCATCCTTCATCCAGAGAGATCTAGTGATGAGTATCAACCATTTTGCCATCATATCAACCACCTCCTACTTATCTATCTAGTTGCAGAGATTATTCATTCAGGGTCACATTTCATCATTTTGCATTTTTGTATTTCCAAAAACCCTTTTCTCGGGTTGTCTGGAAATGTGTTTGGGAGCTTATATCTTGTCCTCGACACTTATTGAGCTTTTATTTGGATATTCATATATTAATATTTTAGCCTGTAGCCGCACTCACTAGGACTATATTGTCTTGTGCTCGGCATTTTGTGTAGCAACTACATTTCATATTTTAGTGCATTTGAGCATTGAGGTTTTTTCCTTACCTCGAGGGGCTTGTTCCTCAAGGTATTTTTACTTATTAGTTGTCGCTATTCATAATAATGTACTTATATTTGTCTCCATATCTTGATGTATTGATATTCAATACTATTTTGCTTTATGTTCGTGATTAAGTCGCTTTTCCTATTTGGAATATTGCTAAAAGGGTATCAAACATAATCTTGGCTCGCATGTGGACATATCAAGTACTCCAGGCTCTATTGTAAGAAGAGGAATCCTCTCACAAAAAGGATAAGGTTTGACTATACAAAGAGACAAAGGCAAGACTCAATACTGTGAGAAATGAATGGAAAGGAGTTTTCAAAGATTCTTCTCCAAACTATGTAGGATATTAGCAGACAAATCAAGGAGATAAGGATGGAGACACATAAAGCAACTCCTTAAATGGGTTGCACATGAAGAAAGTTTTGTTATTCCACAACACCTATGAAAACTAGTAAGGTAACAAGTTCCACAATGCCCACCCATGCCTACATTCCTGAATTGGGAAATGGGGAGGTAGGAGGAACACAAAAGGAGGAGACTATTGGTGATTATCTCTTAGAATATTACATATCAATCTCGAGATTCAAGTGAGCATTCAAACTTCTAAGGATTATGTCAAACCAAGGAAAATAGAAAACTCAATAACTTAATAGGTGAGGCACATCCAACAATAATCAAGAACATGCTTTGGGTAGATTCTACCTATTTTTGATGGGTCACCCAAGTACATCCAAGACTTAGTAAATAAAATTAGACACCTATTTCCAAAATCGCACCAAGATTCAAAGGTGGAGGCCATTAAGGTAGCAACATACCCTGAAGTTGAGGCTCATGATTGGTGCTCTGATGGTCTTTCACATTGGGGGCATGCAAATGTCGCCGTACATGCAGTTCAGAGAGTGTTAGTGGAAAGATTTGATAAAAGATATTCAAAACACCTCGGTTGAGCTAGCCAAGCTCGGGCGGCATCAGTAGCCTTGCATGAATAGGATCCACTAGACCAACAACGCCTCCGCATTCTATTGAGAGGTTAGAGACTTGCAAAATACTTTTCCTAGGGCAAGATCCCCCTCAGTAAAAACCCTCTCAAGAGGAAGCTATTAACATTCCTCCTTAAAAAAGGGGACCAAGACAAAATATCTCTTAATGATGATGAGGTATTTCTCCAATAATGATAAGAAGGAAGAAGAGGAAGAGCTAGAATGAGAACCGACACTCATAGCACCAGGAGGGGATCCACCACAACCTCGGACATGGAGATGAAGCCATTGCTCAACTAGTGGAGCCCTTGTATTCTGCTGCAGAGTTCCAAAGAACTTCATCATTAGGATACCAAGGCACAATCTAGGAGTAACATGTCAACATTGATAGACAAAGGGGATTCACATGCAAAGGTATTCCAAACATTGATGACATACACCTTGATAGATGACTTATTTGTGGTCAAGACTCCCGACACCAATGTAATATTAAATGAAGCAGTTTATCATATTGGGGAAGGTCACCACATATTGGGAGACCGTGCATATGGAGTGGGAAGATAAGAAGAGTGGCCAACATCGTGTGATTAGGGGCTTACACACCATCCATTCCAAGAGGTCTTCCACATAAGATGGAGATTGATTTACATAGTAGCCAGGACAAATTAGTACACCAGTACACAATCTACTCTTAGACCTTGATGTTTCATTATATGGAGGCATTCAACCAGGAAGGCTCTCTAACCGGAAGATGATCAAAGAATTTTCACAAAAATACACATCATTCATGGATATAGCTACAAGGAAGGAGCCTTTGGGTGAGGCTAGCCTTGATTGACCTGAAGGAAGGGATGAGAAATTGTCCTGACATCCGGGATTGCCATCTCTCACCCGGTACCCTGCGCTAGAAGATGAAACAAAGAGTGATGACAGGGAATGCTATGGTGCAAAGAGATCACTCCATATCCTCGGGGGAATCATAAGATACTTATAAACATGAGGGAGTCTTCTATACATGACAAAGGGTTATCGGGGCAATCATGCATGCATTGGCCAAACTTTTGGAATTTTTGGATGGGCAATGGTTTCAAGGGAAGGCTGGGACCCGACAAACTTCAATCTTGTTTTAGCAAAATCAGCTAAAAGGGGAGGCAACAAAAAGTGGGATAGAAATACCTAAGATTTGGCTTTGGTGTTGACTTGCCGCAGGGGAGCTATGAGGTGACAAAAAGCCTATTGCTGCAATTAGAAACACCGTAATCGAGGATTATAGATCCATATTTCAAGTCCCATATTGATGGAGTATTCCAAGGACTTTTCACATGCTAAGTTTTTTATGGGCAAGTGATGTCATATTGAGGTATAGAGTGGTGGATGGAGTCATCTATTACTGTGTGGATCAAATTCCTTTCTGACTAGAGACTCCAAGCTCAAGGAGTAAGATTATATGTGAAGGTAATGAAGCACTCCTTTCCAGCCACACAAATTTCATTGGGACTTATCGTACCATTATGGAGAGATTTCGTGAGTGGTCTCAAAGAGAATATGCTCCTGGCACATCAGAGGTGTGTAGTTTTTGGATGAATGAGGAGGGGAAACAACCTCTTTGGAAAGGTTGTTGCTACCACTTAGCTCAGGATATATGGGAGAGCTCATCCATGGACATCATCACCACCTCAACAATGCGCACATCATAAGAGTTGTGTCTTTATACCATCGATCATCCAACAAATTATTTTCATTCTCTTGCCACATAGGTAATAATGTATTCCCTCCACAAGAGGGTAGCCTCTCTTTGGATTTCATGGTCTTCTTGGGAATATAGTCATGATGGGAATGGCCTCATTAGAGGGCTTTAGGAAAGAATTGTTTTTTTTGGGTAACATCAGCCTTACACCACATGCCCCTACTACTTCCCAGCATGTGACAAGTTAGTGTAAGGGTATGCTATTGAATAGCCACTTTATCACATCATGTTTTTGAGACAGCTAGGGAGCAGTAACAACACCGGGGTCTCACTTGAGGGACTATTGTCACCATCCATCATTTCATATATTTATCCTTTTGGATCTATGTCATGATGATAATATGTTCACTATATGTGGAATGGTTTGGGCAAGTATGGTTCCTAGAACCGAAGAGGATCCTTGAGAACTGGATGCCTGCCTCTTGAGGACAAGATTATTGCATCTCAAGATCAGCAACAACTCTATACTTATCATAAATGGAGAGAGAGAAAGTGTGGGTTTGACAATTTGGCCTATCATTTTCGGGGCCTACATGTACCTCTCTACATTGGCAAAGTAGGGGATCATATTTTTTCTATGAGCTACTATTCTGGAGGGTGATCCATTTTGTTCGATGATAGCATGGGGATTAGAGATTATTGGGGCTAAGATTCTAAACATATCTCACCTCTCACACCCTTGTTAGTTGCCTCTAGACAACACAGAAGTTGCTCCATGGGCATCACATTTCTCTCTCCCCTCATGATGAGAGCTATTTGCTTTTTATTAACATGGGATAACTTGCATACTTGGGGGTGAGAAACAAGAGGATAGATTGATTGGAGAGCATCTCTACGATCGGCGAACCTTATCAGACGAGGATGTTATAGGAGAAGGAGAGGATATTTGGCAAAGATTCATCCTTGTAGTTGCTGAGGACAAGTAATATGGGATAAGGACCGTAATATTCCTAATTAGTTTTCATCTAGTTGTAATATTAATTTTTTATTTTCATAATAAGGCAGGGCAACAAGGGTGAGAGACCCAAATCCTTGTTTAGCAGGGAATAAAATAAATACGTTTTTAATGTGGATCATTGTATCTCATTGTGATAAAGCACCTTGAGGGTGTGAACAAAATAAAAGATGTGATGTGGTCAAAGTTGACCAACCATAGCATCACATGGGAGATAGTGGAGGATTAATGGGAGGAGGAAAACAAGAGGAGTGTATGTGAAGGAGAGGCTTCTTGAATGAGTGGGACCCAGGGTGAGGAAGCTCACCAAGCATATAAGGAAGAGGATAGCAAACACAGAAGGTATGATTATTATCATTATGTCTTGGTATTTTATGACTTCTTGTATGTTTCAACTATTTATTGGAGTTCCATATGTTGCTTCAGTACAAGGGTATTCCCAAGTGGGAATCCCACCCTCATCCTCCAAGGACTTCGAGTGCCTACTCAGGAGAGGGTATATTGGATCTAAATTTTCACTATTCGGTATTAGGCCAACCTTCATCCATTATCCACAGGTAGTCTCCTTACGACCGTGTTGTTTTGTTGTGGCAGTAGCAGCGGGATAGAGTGTATAGATCTGGGCTTTTTGAGTTTGTTTTTCTAGTGGAGAGATCAACCCTCCAATAGGGAGGCTAGCATGAAGGTCTTGTGCACAATTTTGTCATCCTGCAACAAGCCAAGTTGTTACCATCACCTACAGCGTGCTTTCCTTCAAAAAATGTGTTATTTTGGTGATCGCTGCAAGAGGGAGGGTTAGGGCCCCAGCTGGGATGAGTTAGATTTCAGTGAAGGAGAAGCCCTCATTCCGGGAGATCTATTGGAGGAGTATCAACCATTTCTACATCATATCAGCCACTTATTCTGTTATCCAGAAGCCAGACATATTAACAACCCTAAGGTTGCATTTCATCATTTTTCATTTTCCTCGTATTTCGGAACCCTTTTGTGTTGTCTTGGAAATGTTCTTGGAGCTTAGGTCTCTATTCCCAACACTTTTGGAGCTCATTATTCGTAGATACATATATTTACATTTTCCAAACCGGGCAGCCTACACCCACCGGGATTGCGTTGTCTTGTGTTCAAGTATTTGTGTAGTTAACCACATTTCATGTTTTGTAGAATTTGAGCATTAGAGGTTTCTATTACCTAGCTTGAGGTAATGGCCCTCAAGACATGATCAAATGGAATGTATTATTTTGTTGTGCTAAGTATCCAAATAGTAATTAAATTGTGTACATTAAGGTTCACCTAAGTTTGTAGGAGAAATAAAAATGGTTTTAACTTAGTTAAAAATATTTTATGTGAGGTTAAACATGTAAATTAGCTGTATAAACCAGCTCGGTTCACATGCCATTGGGAGTGTGGGAACAAATTAGTTAGAAGCAGACCGTTGGTCCGCCTTCCCAATGGCATGTCCCATACATATTATTGCTCAAAAATGGTAAGTACATGTGATAAAAATCCCAAATGATGTGCTTCATGAAAACAACTTATATCGTTTGGAATTAGTCAAGAACACCACAATTTGTAGAAAACAGAGAATGGATGCTTAGCATAATCGAAACACCTTAGTGGCCCTAATGGTTCCTTGACCCTCTTGAAGAGAACTGCACACGATGGCCTCCCGCTAGCTCTAAACCTCTGCCAATGTTTTCATAATGTCGAAATTAGCCAAAAAAATGACTATTCATTCATAAAAATGGTCAAACATCTCAAAAGTTATGACCCAAAAACAACAATTTTCCAATGTCCCTTTAAAAACCCACTAATTTTTATAGAATTTGAGCACTGCAGTTAAATTAATAGAAACCCAAATTTTTGGGCACAAAGCAAACTTCATACCAACCATTAGGTGTAAATGTTCATGGTTAAAGTATGACAAGGTCTCCATTTTTAATTGTTTGAAAACTGGCTACCATATTTAGGTTAAACTGAGGGTTTGTCTATAACCATGGCATTAATTTCCATACAATCGGCTACTGCGTATAGCATGGATTCTCACAGTTAACACATTAAATATAACCATTATTTAATCCACCCAAATGTGAAAATCATATCGTACTTTTACCTTTTACCCACAAGACATGTGATCACGCTACCCCCCACTGCATTAATATACCATAGACTATTGTTCTTAACTTAATGTCACCGCCATGTGAAGGAACCAACGCATTAACCACCGCATTTTTCTCGTCTCACTGGTGAAGGCACGCAATGTAGGCGCAAGGGCATATGAGGTGGGTTGGCCCCCCAACCCCCCGCAGACACATAAACGCGTTATATTTTAACATAAATATGAAGACCTTAAGGTTAAGTAAAACCACATGGACCCATTTTGGTATGTGGTGGGGTTATGAATGCATGGTTTGGGTATGATTCCCACAGTCTTACAAAAAATTACACGACTGGGCCATGTAGCCACTAAGTCGCCACATGGCGCTTAATTGGTCTAAAATTTCAAAGTCAAATTTTCCTTCCAATCTTCGATTGCCACTTGTTGAACTTCGATTGGACCAAATGGAATATTCAGAATATTTGAGAAAACATTCAGGAATATTCCTTTAATATTCTCTTTTAATATTTCCAATTGCCAAGTCAAGTCCTGGTCAGTCATTTTTTTAGACATCGGGCTTAAACCTTCATAATCAGACATGACCTTGTTTTGTGAACCGTTCGTAGTGCTGCATCCGCAGTGACAAGATCTTTCCTATCGCTCAAGTTGAAAATACCGAGCACTTCCATTCTTGAGCATTTTTTTAACAATGGACACAATTCCCCGATCAATATATTGTACTTATTTCTCGCTCATATTCATAATAACATGGCTCTCATATTTCATATTCCGATGTATTGATATTCACTGTTATTTCTAGTTTTATGTTCGCATTGTTGATTTTATTTTTTTTGGGAATACATGAAAATGAAGATGACCTGGAGATCGCTGTCTACCGAGAAGCTATCGAGGCATCATCAGAACCCGAATGTGCAAGTTGCATGCTCATCCAGAAGCTTTCAGGGCCGGTGTGGGGTGGAAAAGCAGGAGCATTTCGGGCGGGTAAATGAAGAGAAACAAGGTGAGTGTTTTTTAAGTTAGGGTTTACCATAACCACCTAGTGGTGAAACTCGACCATTAATCCGTATGAAGATCCACAAAGAACATCCCTCCTTATCCCCGGCCACCTTAAGTCTTAACATTCTCCGAGATCCCAATAAACCCTAAAAACACACATATAATGCGTAGAGTGGTTTAATGTTACCTATCAATCACATTAATGGGTATATATGCACATCAAGTTACGTACCATAGGGTGATATTCCGGGTTGGGAGCCATCATTATTGAATTTATAACCCTGAGTTAACCCAATACTCGTTAGTAGGTGGAGTGCTAATTTTTTATTCTAACCTTGTCCAAAGTGGACCTAATATATATGTATATGCACAAATAAATTCATTTTTTTTATATGTTGTGACATGATTAATCATATGGTAATAATAAAATAAAATTATGGTAGCATTTGTCAGCTTCTTGGTTACATATTTTAACATAAACAATTAAATTTATATACACATGCACGTAGAGTGTTGTATATTGTAAGCAAAAAAAATGATGAATAATGTTGAAAAGTGTTATACAAGTCATAACATGTGGTACAAGAACCCTTAGGTTTCCTACCGAGGCTTGAGTGGGCTCTACAATGCACATATTTTTGAAGAGGTATACAAAGAACCACACAATAAGAAGAGGATCTGCAAGTCAAATGCCAGAAAATTCTTTAGGGGAAAACGCCTTTGCTACCAAAGATCGTACTTTCAAACATGAAATGTGGGGTACAATTGGAAGTCAATCAACAACAAACAAAACAACCATTGGTAGAGCAAGCAACAAAAACAACCCCGTAGGCTATTAGAAATTGTTTAACATATGCCAATCAAAATGGAATGTATGGAGACAAACAATGAGTGATTGATTCTAACAAGAGAAGATTTGAAATCTTATCTTATACAGTGTAACTGTTAGGCTGTCGACCATGACCGTGAGATCAGGTACTAGAGAGTGAAAACAATTTACATAAGATAATTATGAAGCTATTCACACCTTTACTGAGAGCCAAGGCTGACGATGGGAGGAATCTATACAAACATCCCACTTAGAAAATAATAAGAAGTAGAAGTTGGAGCTCCAAGGAGAATTTCATAAAATCAAACCTCCATACATTGATCATGAAAGACAAGAAGCTGTTATAAGCCTAGGTGATTGAAACTAAAGTACTTCCTCCAAATTTATGAGTTCAATAGCAACCTTAGCAAGGCTAGCTATTTACCGGGCCCAGTGATGGTGTTTTTCACCCCGGGTGGGGAGGAGGTTATAGTGCAGTGAATCAAGGAGAAAAATATAATGTGTTAATTTCAACGACACTTCAAAAGTAATTATCTAACAAAGTTTTTTTTGTGATGAAAAATCTAAGGAGCTCCACACATTTTTGACTGGAAACCGACGATGGAGGAATACATTACAAATTTTACCGCTAAGGTATGTATCGTATCTCCATGACAAGAAAGTAAGGTTCGACGATTCCTCAATGAGTTGCCTACATATGAAGGATATATTTGAGTTTGATAGCCCATAAACAATGGATAATACAATAAAGTGTGCTTTCCGCATGCGTTATCACAGCTCAGGGAAAACAACAAGAAGAATTGCCCTCAAAGAGCAGACAGAAAATTTCTACATCTAAGACATGTAACACACCTAGGGTTTCTATAAATGCACCAAAGTTTTCAGTAGGAAAGCAACCAAGAAAAGGAAGAATCTGGACCTGAAATGATGACATAGATATTAAGCTTCAAAAGGCCTCAAGTAAACTAAAAAAAAAACCAAGCATGGGTAAATCTTCACATAGCAGTTGGGGCTTATGGGGATGTGATGACAGAGCAAGAATTGTTCTTATCGCAAGTTCGAGACACCCAGGTGAAGAACTGGGTCAGTGATGACAAAATGTGATCTCAGATCACGTCGCATTAGAGGATCGTTAGGCATACTCTCTGCCCTCCATAGTGGGACGAGAAGGTAAGATACTCAAATTGGCCCACATTCATTTCCGAGATCTCAAAAGCACTTTTGGGTTATCAAAAATTAGTTTAGAAACTCGAGAAAATTAAAAACCCATGGTTAGTATAGCTAGCCACAAGGACTACAGAAGGGTAAATGCACAAGTACTGCACCACTCACATAGAGATAGGAGAGGTACAAAATTAATGTTGTTTAATTTCACCTTTGTGGGTCATATGATCTATCGTTAGGCATGGACCGGTTAGAAAAGCAACGTAAGTAGCGATTGTAAAGCAAAGAGTATTAGCTACTTGGTATAAAATGGGTTCATTCTGACCAGTATGGAATTAAAATATCAGTAAAATTATTCTATCATCGCCGTCCCACTATAAGTTAAATTATGAGGAAGGTTCACCGAATATATGTGGGTACAAATTGGACACTCCAACACAAAATAAAATATTGTTGCACCAGAAAATATAACAAAGGTTCAGAATTTGTGGACGTTTTCCTGTAGAAGACATTTTCTGGATTACCCCCCACACGAGATCTCGATTTCACCATCGAGCTTATTCTGTGGCTAAACGTATCTAGGCCCCCACCAAAAGAGCACACCAGAGCTAATGGGAGCTCAAAATGTAGCTTTGTGAACGTTTTTAAATGGGTTACATAAACCCCAAAGGTATCCTTAGGATCACCAGCATATTTGTTAGTAAAAAGGATGAGACACTTTCACACGTGCATTTATTTATCACGCCCGATTGCATTACCGTAAAAATAAACACCTGCGTTTACGATTGATGATTCCTTTGATCATGAAAGGAGAAATTTTTTTCTTAGATTGATCTCGAGGTCCTGATATCACCGTATCCGAGCCGCATATGATGGGTAAACAACATTCTCCTCGAACTTTCTATGGACACTATGAATTTGTGTTTCCCTTCGGTTTTCGGTTAACGAATGCACCACCATATTTCCTCGACCCTAATATGATATTTTTCATCCGCACCGATAAATTTGTGTTGATTTTTTATATATGATATACTCATCTACTCAAAAAAATGAATACATATGAACATTTTCATACGGCACCATCATAAGTGTTACGAGATCAACAATTATACAAATTGGACAATGTGACTTTTAAGTGACCGCATCCAATATGTGGGCCATTTTATATCAGAAAAAATGATACAGTGGGCTTAACGACAAAAGATATGAACCATCACAGTTTGACAAGATCAAAATGTAGCGTATATAAGATCATTTATGGGGTCAAAGTTATTACCTACTATTATAGAGGATTGCTAATCGCTTATCCAATCACTTCACAGTAAAAGGAAGAATTTCTATTTGGACAACGAATTGTCAACAAAGCTTTGATCAATTAAGACATTTATTAACTACGAAACTTCAATGTTAAAGATTGGCAAGACCCGAAACAAGGAATCATTGTGTGTGTTGATGTGTCTTAACAATAAAGAGCAGTCCTACTCGTAGTTGCAGGTGATTACATATGATTTCGGTAACCAAAATATCAGGAGAAAAGATATTCATCCTATGATTTAGAGTTGACCGCAACAATTCATGTGTTAAAAATATGGAGGCACTACCGCTAGGGAGAATATTTCAATCGAAACAACATTTGCCAGTAGTCGATTTAATACTTGCTGCATCACCTTGAATGAGGCAAGAAAGGTGAATGCCTCCTTAAGTGAGTCTTAGTTTGAAATTAAACACATCAAATAAGATGGGAAATTGCATCGCGTATGCATATAGAAACATTACCACAGGAATTTTATATCTGGGAATATCAATAAAAATGTACAACAAATCCTTATGAGAGTCCACCATTTTAGGGGATGACATCATCCCTAATGGTTGAGGTGGCATTGCTTTGGAGTTAAAGGTACTTCCTTGTCACATTCCCAAAGCAGATAAAACTCATGGTTAACCATGTTAGTGTTTCAAGGCTCTTAAAGTCATAAAGCAAAGTACTCAATAAATGTCATTTGACATTTTTTGAATAAAATATTATTATTGTTATTGAATATTTTGAAAAAACAATGCATATCCCTACACAATCTTCATGTATTTATACACTTTTCAATAAATATTATATTTGTATATTTTCAAATATTTATTTATAAATCAAATCAATCCATTACGTAATATAAAAAATTCATATATAAAACAATATATTATATTATATTATTTTTATATAGTATATTAATTACATGTTATTATGTAATTTAATAATATAAAATTTTAATAATAGTATATTCTATAATTAAGAATTTATGAATTTATATTTATATTTTATTTTAAGTTATTTAGACACAAAGGAAAATGCATTAGTTATGAAATGATAATGAATTTTCTTGAAAATATCATTATTATTTATAGTCACATCAATAAAAAAAAGTTAATATTTTTATTTTTGAAGAACTTTGAATTGAATTTAACCATGGTCACATGATTTTGGGTGCAAAAAAGAATTGCAAATTGACAAATATTATTTTATTGGTTTAGCTATTATTGGGGGAAGATGTAACCTTCTATGTTAACAAGCACATTTAACTTAATCATGATTTAATAATTATTACTGCAACTAGTAAATTAAAGCTAGTTTAAGAAACTGATTAAGCACAATGAATTATGTTTTGAGTGAAATAAAGGTATGTGGATACATGAATGATTAGTATTTTGATGTTAATAAATATTAGATGAACTTGAATGAAAAATATGAGTGGAAGCTTAGAGGAGAGGACCGTAGTAGTTTCAACTACTAGACAATTTAGTTGATCTCTTAGTCTTCTCCCCCAAGATAAAAAGGAATTTCAAGTGGGAGAAGAGCGTTGCACACTCACGAGAAAACAAGAAGGATACTAGAAAAGACAATAAATGGGGATCACAGAGATTTTGAGCCGGAAGTAAAACAAGACAAAGGAACTCTTTTGGACTCAAGCAAGAACAAACCTGGAGAGGTTCCGCGAGGTCTGTGAGAAGGAAAGTCCACATTGACAAGAAGGTCACAGATTTTCTAATAGTAGGGGCTTGAGGGGTAAAGGATGCACTTCACACTCATTGGTAGGGTGAGAACCCTTCCTATTGATATTTTCACTCATACTTATCAAATAGATATTACCTTAAAAACTAGGTACCAAATCTGCTCTCGTTATTTATTTTATTTGCGTAAAAATCAAAGAATGAAGTGATGTAAGATTGGTATGTATACATTCAAATGAATATATGAAGGTGATTAATGATGTATCACACAAGGGCAAACATAATAACCTTGTATTTTATTCTTAAAACCAAGTTCAACTTGTTAAGAAGGATTTGATTTTTATCCAAAGTGAAATTCTAAATGAAATTATGGGTAGTTATGTATGCAGTATAGTAAGCACTTAGCATCGTTAAAACCAGAAGGTTGGTTCCTAACAATCAATGACTAGTCCGGGGACCCAAATGGGAATCGAGGAAGGATGTCATGCTCTAGATGAAAACATGGGTTTGTTTAGTTCAACTACGAGTTCATTCCAATTTTAAACGCTCTCAACAAGTGACTAACCCTACCCCTAAATTTAAATGTAGACTAGTTTAGGCACAACATAGTACTGAAAAATGTATCACAAATAAAGAGTATGGAATAGCAGAAAATGAGTAGATTAGTTTGCTTAAACCATATTTAATAAATACATACTGTTGTTTCACAAATATATAATAATATCATAAAATAAAAGCATATAACGTACAGAATTAAAAAAATTGCGATTGCATATTAGCTCCCTATGGGAAAATTTCATAGGGTTCACGTAGTATTCATTTATATTTGAAACCATTTACAAAAACATTTTAAAATCTCAATTCATAAGGAGTGCATTGTTGAGATTTTTTCTGTTTTGAATAAAATTGGCAAAAATCTCATTAGGTGACAAAAATTAGGAATTAGTTCCTAGATTAGCTCCAGTTTGTTTGGGAGGGAGTTAATGCATCCTAAATTTGAGTTGATGGCTGTTAGATTCTCCTGCTATATAACAGGTATCCATACGTTTGTTTTGGAGTGTGTGTGTGGGTGTGAGAATTGTAATCTCCTGTTTGAATTAATAAGATTGCCAATGCCCTGTTGTGTGGACGTAGCCCAGGAGGTTTGGGTGAACCACGGTAAAATCACTGTGTCTTTATGTGCTTGATTAAATCTGCTGTGTATTAATTATTTAATGGTTTCCGCTGTGTTAAACTCCAACAAGTGGTATCAGAGATTTGTTGGAGGCGTCATGTGAACCTGAAGAAGCTGCGTGGAGAACTTCTGTCCGCCTGCGTGTTGAAGGAGCGCAGCGGTGGAGTGGCTTGGAGGTGCGTATGCTGTCTGCGTGACTGCGCTGAATAAACCTGCGTATTGCTGGGGGTGCGTTGAACTGTGTTAAGGACCTGCGTGCTAGAGGTGGAGCGGTTGGGCTGCGTATTGCTGGGGTTGAGCGCTGGCTGCGTGGAACATTGCTGGTGCTGGTTCTTACCTGCGTGGAGGAAGTGCGTAATGCTGAATAACGCCGTGAGATATGTGCTCCGGGCTGCTCCGTTGACTGTGGACTGAGCACAGTTTGAAACAATCGAAACCGGAAGCGTGGTGCTACTGAGCCATCTGCGTGGAGAAGTCCGTATGCCTTTGATCGCTGACAGTGTTTATAACGCTGGTTTTTTTAAAAGGCGCGGAACCGAATGCTTCAACGAATGGTTCAGTCGACGTGCAGTGTTTATAACGCAGGTTCGTATGGCATTTTTTATTGAAAGCATTTCATAAAGTCGACGATTGCAACTGGAGGCTCGTACAGTCAATTTCCATTTTTATGAAGCTGGTGTGAAAAAAACCAGGGAGTCGATTTGGATTTTTCATAAATCGTTTTTTGGAATTTTGTAAATCGATTTGAAGTCTTGCAATTTTTTAATTGAAATCTGAGATTTAAACAGCAAAGGAGTTTTGAAAGACAGCTGCCCTCTGAATTAAGTCAAACGCTGCTATGGTAAACGCTGCTATCGATTACATTAAATAAAAGGCTTTATAAAAGTTGAAAATCGATTTTGAAGTTTGTTTTTTGAAAGACAGCAAAGGAGTGTTTTGTAAATCGATTTGGAGTTTTCTTGTTAAAAGGCCACATATATAAATCGACTTTATTAAAAGTTTTTTTTTATAATCGATTTTGGGTTTTGTAAAGGATTTTGTAAATCGATATAAATTATGCATCGATTTGAAGTTAGTAAATCGATTTGTGTTAAATTCCCTTCACACATGGTATTAAAGGAAAGGGGCCTTTTATATAAAGGGTAAAGTTATTTTATGAAGTGGTGAAGGGTGGCCCATTATAAAATAAATCGATTTGGAATTTGGAGTGTTGTAATTTAATATAAATCGATTTTAAGAGAAAGGCATTTTTAAAGGTGAAGGAGGCATTCTTTATTTTTTATTAAGAAGGGCATTTAAGAAAGTGTTTTGAATATTGCCATTTTTTTTTTTATGGCATTTTGAAGTGAGAGGCACTTTAAAAGAAGGTGAAGGGTAGTTTGTTTTTTTTTAAGGCATAGGCAGTGTTTTGAGATTAACTTCATTTAAATTTTTTTGGAGATTACTGTGTTTTTTGCTGAAACAAGATGGCGAAAACTCAAAGTGTCCGTTTTGAGAACGATGTGCTTGGAGTCTTGTTGTCCGAGGCTGAGGAGACGAGGAAGAGGTCGAATGCAGACACCTCTACATCAGAGGTAATGATGGCCAGAGGTCGCTCGAGAGAGAGACACTCCGGTGGTAAGCACAGCGATTCGCGTTCAAAGTCTAAAGGAAAGAAGACAAAGGTGAAGTGCTGGCATTGTGGGAAAGCTGGACACCTGAAGAAGGACTGTTGGAAGCGACAGCAGCAAACTTCTAAAGCAGATTCTTCGACAGAGAAGAAGGAGGCAAATGCGACAGATACAGGTTCGGCATCTGGTTCAGGTATGAGCGACGAAGTGTTGTCTGTTAATATGTCAAATCATGATCAACATTAGTTGTTAGATTCCGGTGCATCAAACCACATGTGTATTCATAGAGAATGGTTTAAGACGTATAGATCAGTTAATGATGGAGTCGTGTACATGGGTAATGATGTCACATCTAATATTGTTGGGATAGGAAGCATACAACTGCAAATGTTTGATGGCACAACTAGAATATTAACAGATGTGAGATATGTTCCAGACTTAAGGAAAAATCTAATTTCACTGGGAGCACTTGACACGAATGGATATAAAACTGTAATTCAAGGTGGAGTTATGAAAATCTATAAAGGTATTTTACTAGTAATGAAAGCTAAGAAAGTAGGAAATCTGTTTCAGTTAGAAGGAAGAACAAGGTCAGTTCATGTGTCTACGGTGTCTGAACATGACAGTAGTTCCATTCGCTTATGGCATCAAAGGTTGGGCCATATGAGCGAAAGAGGGTTGAAAATTTTGGCTGATCGCAAGTTACTTCCTAATCTAAGGTCTGGAAAGTTAGATTTCTGTAAGCATTGCTTGTTTGGAAAACAAAGTAAACAAAAATTTAAAACATGCAAACATACTAGTAAAGGGATACTTGATTATATTCATTCAGATGTTTGGGGTCCAGCCCCTACAGCGTCATATGGTGGCTCGTCATATTTTGTGTCGTTTATTGATTATTTTTCTAGGAAAGTGTGGTTCTACATGTTGAAAAGAAAGCCTGATGTTTTTTCAGTTTTCAAGCAGTTTAGAGCATTGGTAGAAAACAGCACTGGTAGAACAATAAAGTGTTTAAGAACTGACAATGGTGGTGAGTTTACTTCCAAAGAGTTTGACAGTTATTGCAAGGATGCATGGATCGAGAGACATAAGACCACGGTTTATACTCCTCGCCAAAATGGAGTTGCCGAACGATGAACAGACAGTTCTGGGGAGAGAGCAAGGATGCTGCCGAGTAACGCCGGGCTGCAAAAGGAGTTGTGATCGAAGCCGTGGGCGCGCCTTTGTTATGTGATAAACCGATCCTACCGACGGCCATAGACTGCAAAATTCCACAAGAGGTATGGAAAGGACACACTTGTGATTATTCTAAACTCAGAGTGTTTGGTTGTGATGCATATGCTCTAGTGCCTAAACATCAGCGAACTAAGTTAGATCCAAAGTCTAAAAGGTATGTCTTTGTTAGGTATGGTGTTGGAACAAAGGGATATAGATTGTGGGATCCTACTACCCGCAAAATCATCATCAACAGAGATGTAAAGTTTGATGAATCCTCTCTTGTACAGTTAGATGTAGATAGAAAATTGAAACAAGATGATGTATTTGATTTTCAGCACATTCAGTTTGACAACACTTCTAATGATAGTCATGATGACCATAGTTCAGATACTAGTCATGAACAGGTTTCAGAATCAGAACATGAACAGGGTTCAGGTTTAGATCATGAACAGGTCTCAGATACTGATCGGCAAGAAGTTCCTACAGATGGTAGTCACCAATTGCGAAAGCACCAGAAACATCCTTAAGGAGGTCGACAAGAATCAAACGGCCACCGAGAAGGTATGATGATTATGTTACTTCAGTTGCTTTGACAGCTAACGATGATGAACCTCTGTGCTATCAGGAAGCAATAGAAGGTTCGAATAGTGACAAGTGGAAAGCAGCCATGAAGGACGAAATGATGGCCTTGAGTAAGAACGGCACATGGGATCTGGTTGAGCTTCCGAAAGACAGGAAAAATGTGGGGTGTAAATGGGTTTACAAGCTGAAACGGGGTGTGAATGATACGGAGGACAGGTACAAAGCGAGACTGGTCGCAAAAGGGTTTTCTCAGAAAGCAGGCATAGACTTTCATGAGATTTTTTCACCAGTTGTTAAAATAGTTTCAATTCGAATTGTGTTAGCTTTAGTTGCTTTGTTTGATTTAGAGTTACAGCAACTAGATGTTAAGACTGCATTTCTACATGGAGATCTAGATGTGGAAATTTATATGGAACAACCGGAAGGGTTTGTTCAGCATCGCAATAAGAAATTTGTCTGCAGGCTCAAGAAGTCATTATATGGCCTGAAGCAGTCGCCTCGGCAGTGGTATAAGAAGTTTGATTCTTTCATGTTGAGTCAGAAATATGTTAGAAGTGAATATGATCATTGTGTGTATTTCAAGAAATTGAAAAATGGCATGTTCATTATCCTAGTGTTTTATGTTGACGATATGCTTTTAGCAAGCAAAAGCATTGATGAAATCAACAGGTTGAAGACTCAGATGGCAAGGACATTCGATATGAAAGATCTAGGAGCAGCAAGACAAATTTTGGGCATGGAGATTTTCAGAGACAGGAGCAATGGTAAGCTGTGGCTATCACAACAGAAGTATGTTGAGAAGATACTTTTGAGGTTTGGTATGAATAATGTGAAGCCTGTGTCAGTCCCTTTCGCTTCCCATTTCAAGCTTTCTTCGGGTTTATGTCCTAATACATATGAAGAAAAGGATTATATGTCTCGAATTCCATATGCCAATGTAGTAGGATGTTTTATGTATGCGATGGTTTGTACTCGACCAGATATTCCACATGCAAGCTAGTTGTCAAGCAGCATGGCAAATTCAAAGAACA
This sequence comes from Pinus albicaulis, assembly GCA_034641835.2. Lineage (NCBI taxonomy): Eukaryota > Viridiplantae > Streptophyta > Pinopsida > Pinales > Pinaceae > Pinus > Pinus albicaulis. Next base: position 3,492 of record JAXQQM020085483.1, on the reverse strand, counting down.
CCGGGTCGTCAGTTGAAGTGGGTGGTTCTGCATTTGAGAGGCAATTGCTCGTTATTGTATCACTTACAATAAGAGTAGTGAATTTGTTTGCGGATATGTTGATTCCGATTTTGCAGGTGATTTGGATAAGAGAAGGTCAACTTCAGGGTATGTCTTTACTCTTGCAGGTGGAGCTATTAGCTGGATGTCAAAGCTACAAAACATTGTTGTTTTATCCACTACTGAAGCAGAATACATTGCTGCTTCGCATGCTTGCAAAGAGGCGGTTTGGTTGAAAGGTTTGCTTGGTGAATTTGGTAGGTTGCAGGACAACATCAGGTTACTTTGTGATAGTCAAAGTGCAATACATTTGGCTAAGAATACGGCCTATCATAGTAAATCAAAGCATATTCCAATAAAGTATCATTTTGTAAGACAGGTTATCACTGAAAGGGGAGTCTCTCTTGAAAAGGTGCATACAAAGGAGAATTGTGCAGACATGTTCACGAAACCAGTTTTGTTGGAGAAGCTGCGTTGGTGTTTGGTTTCTCTTGGCTTGCAGAAAAGATAAAATAATAAAGAACAGGGCATCAGGCTAATTGTTGTCAAGGTGGAGATTGTTGAGATTTTCTGTTTTGGATAAAATAGGCAAAATCTCAGTAGGTGACAAAAATTAGGAATTAGTTCCTAGATTAGCTCCAGTTTGTTTGGGAGGGAGTTAATGCATCCTAAATTTGAGTTGATGGCTGTTAGATTCTCCTGCTATATAACAGGTATCCATACGTTTGTTTTGGAGTGTGTGTGTGGGTGTGAGAATTGTAATCTCCTGTTTGAATTAATAAGATTGCCAATGCCCTGTTGTGTGGACGTAGCCCAGGAGGTTTGGGTGAACCACGGTAAAATCACTGTGTCTTTATGTGCTTGATTAAATCTGATGTGTATTAATTATTTAATGGTTTCCGCTGTGTTAAACTCCAACATGCATAAAAATATTCTTCATTAATGCGAGCGCATCTTATATTCAGGAGTAAATTCTTGCAAAAGAAATTGAAAACCGAATTGAATTCCAAATATGGCTAAAAATAAACTAAATAGGACAATCGAGATAAACCAATCCCAAATGAGTTATTCATCATAGTAGAAACTGATACGCAACTGAAAATAAAATTTTCTCAGTTAAATGCCATAAACGCGACTAACTTAGCCGAAACCTAGTCTTTTCATGATGCAAAGTTTTACAATTTTATTACCAGTCGAGAATGCATAGTTTTTAAACATACTGTTAGTGTTCTGAAAAGTGGGAATATTACATAATAGATATAACCCTACGGAAGTATGTAAATCATGATCAAAACCCTCGGCTAACCCAAGTCAAAATTAAACCAAATACCGAGAACCCAACAATAGAATTTAGAGAACTATATCTATATCCATTTAATTCAAGAAAGGCTGGCATCCCTGGAATAGTTAACTAGTGGAAACCTCCGAGTGAAGAAATACCTCGAGGAAATCAAGAATTCTCACAATTCTTATGCCTAAACAAGTCGTAATGTTGGGGTTAAGCGGTGAGAAGAGTACCTGAAACAATTTCCTCCATTGGTTAAGTTAACATTGGGTAAATGAAAGAGAGGAATTCAAATTATTTTTCAGTACTTGAAACTTAGCAGAACCAGAACACACCTGAGAAAGAAAGGGCTCCTCTGAGCCTTTTCTATGCATGAAAACAACCAACAACCGGATAATTGTTCAAACCCAAAATCTTCAATTAAGAAATATTATAAGTGTCAATGGAGACAACGTTTGTGATCGAATAGTCACCCAACAGAGTGGTTTCCTTTCGTCTCAGCACGATGAGCCTGCTTGGAACCGAAGGAGGACTGGGCGACCGCCAACGATGGAGAAGCTACGGGGTTCAGCACCAGGAAGTTGCATGCTCATCCAAGCATCTAGATGGAGTGGTGTTGCAAAGACAAGGAGCAGTTAGGTGACCCAGAATGAGAAACAAGGTGAGTTTTTGGGGGTAGGGTTTACCCTAACCACTCAACCGTGAAACTTGACCATTGATCAGTAAGAAGATCCACGGAGCAGAGCCCTCCATATAGCCACCTCGGGTTCCGGCATCTGTCTGAGATCCCAATAAAATTGAAAAACACATTAATACAATGTAGGAGGGAGTTAATGCTACCTTCCAAATCACATAAATGGGTATGTATGTTGGTTACGTCCATAGGGTGATATCTCAAGTTGGATTTGTCACTATTGAATCATAACCCCAAGTTCACCAATACTTTGTGAGTAGGTGGAGTGCTAATACCTCCAAACCTTAGTCCCAAGTATAATAAAAGAAAATTATATGTTGTGACGTGATTAATCATATGGTAATAATAAAAGAAAATTATGGTGGCATTCCGAATACCTCTTTGGACTTAAATTTTAACATAAACAATTAACTTTATATACATGCACGCAGAGGTTGTATAGTTGGTAAAAACAAACTTTTTGACTAATGTTGAAAAATGTTACATGTCACACAGAAATAGGTGGGAAGTTAATATATGAAATTATTAAATATTTAATTAAGAATTGAGATATTGAGAATGGTAGAAAAATAAGAATTAAAAATTAAAAATTATTGGAAAAACAATAATTAGGATTATTAAAAAATTAATTAGGTAAGAACTAAAATTAATTTATAATATATAATATAATTTAAAATTTGAGAGAAGCTCTGGAAATCCAAAAAAGGCCGGTGAATCTCAACAGAGATGATAGATGGATGATTAGCAGATGTTGGATTCTTGCCCTTCATTCCTAAAAATACTTATATTTAATTAATTAATTAATTTTTATTTTTATTATTATTATTATTATTATTATTTATTTAATTCTTAATTATTTATTTAACTAATTAATTAATTTATTTATTTATTTATTTTTATTTTTATTTTTATTTTTATTTGATTTTTATTATTTTTATTATTATTATTTATTTAATTAAAATTTTTATGTTTCTATTTCATTTTTATTATTTTTAGTTTTATCTTTATTTCTTTTTATTTTTTTATTTTTTTTAAATTTTTTTTCAAAATGATAATTGTTTGATGAATTTTGGAATCACATGGCATTTAATTATTAAAAATAAAATAATTAAATAAATTCAAACTATAAATATTATTTATTATTTTTAACATTTAATTTAATTTATTTGATATATATATATATATATATATTAAATTAATAATTGTTATATATATATATATATATATATATATATATATATATATATATATATTAAAATGAATATATATAAATGTATAAAATTTAAATTATAAACTTTAATAATTTGATTTGCTCTTTTTAATACAGAATAAAAATTAAATTAAATAAAAATTATTATTATTTAAGTCAAACTAGCTTTTATTTTACAAATGGCTAGTGGTAGCTTTACTTTCTATTTAAAGGGGTTACTTGATCAGATTTTCCATCTTGTTTTGATGATGAATCACATGGGCC
>JAXQQM020068843.1:0-23196 GCA_034641835.2 Pinus albicaulis | reverse complement strand
GGTGACTAGAGAGACTAAAAAATTCAAAATAGATATTGAAGTTCTCAGTTGAAATGGATCCTATTAGATACATGGTGGCTAGAGACACTATAAAATTAAAAATAGATATATGTTATGACATCCATATTGTCTACAAACCATCCAAATTTCTCATCATATACAAAAATTTCTAACAATAACTCCTCAATTTACTCTCTAATTTTTGAACCCTCACCCATGCTAGGGATATCACTATGCAAAATCAAGACGTTACCTATATGGTGAGTAGTTCATGTAGTAATTACATAGCTTATAACTGATACTTATATCCTTTTTATAAGCTATTGTATATACAATTCTAACACGTTTCTCCCATGTGTTACCTATATGGTGACTACGTGATGATGACTTCTTGAGACACTTGATTAGTATTGTAGAAGAAATTTTAGTATATCATTAAGGATTGTGAGTAATTCCTGTAGCAGTTGCATTGGTTATGAAATATTTTTATGTCGTTTGGATAAGCTAGTGTATATACAATTGTATTGTGATATGTATACACATTCCCCCCAAGCATTACCATATTGTGAATATCATCCAATTGCTGATATTTAGAGAAATATAATTAAACGATTGATGGTTTTTGAACATCAAAATTACGACCTTTTATACTAGGATGACTCCTTAGTGTTGAGATTCGATCAGCATGACAAAGATGCATAGATCGCTTCAGAGGAAAACCCTTTTTCTTATTGATATTATGTGGTAGTTGTATGAATGGATTCCTTATATTGTTCTCATTGTCATAAGATTCCAGCATGGCTATTTTCTTTTATAAGGCTATAAATAAGTTATACATATTATGTAGTAAGAAATTTTATTTAAAAATAAAAGTCACTGAAAAGGGAAATGATCTCAATACACCCCTCTAGATATGCAATGCATCATGCTATTCTTCTCATTTGGTGACACATGGAAATTACAATATCAAAACTGTTGCACATTTTCACTCACATTATACGAAAATCTATCTTCATAAAGTTTCTTACATATATTAGCCCAAGATGCAATTTCATCATTCTCATGTTATTGAATCCTAATTTCTTAATGCCTCTATAAACTTTTGCTCAATGTTTTGTACATTCTTGTTTTCATTGACATCAATCGATTTGATGTAGTTCTTTTTCAAACAAAACCTGTCAATAATACCCTCCTAGCACTTATGCCATGTTGAGATAGATATTTGAAAATTTTGTAGGGTTTGATGTCATCTTTCTTGATACCAACTCATTTACCTTCACCTCTTTGTAATTTCTAATTCCCAATAATTGATCTATATTTCTTAGATATTTGTGCTTTGAAAATATATTTAAGAATTAAGATTGTGCCATGATAGATATACCTTGAAAAATATTTTTTATCATCCAATTTTCTTTATCTTGAATTGTTCATTCATTAATTAGTGGCCTCATTTCTTCAATTTTAGTTGATTCTATATTATCTAGAAAATTATCATCAAAGAAAATTTTTTGCAACTTCTGATTAATGTCCAAGTTTTTCTACATGTGGTACGATATTGTTGTAGGTAAAATGTTGTTCCTACATTAAAAAAATATAAATTTTTAATTTTAACTTGACATGTCTTGAAAAAATTTAAAATATTAAAATTGTGATTTCATTTGTGTCGTCAATATACTCTTTGACAAAATCTCTTCTTTCCTCATCATTTCCACGTATATCCACTTTTGTTTCAAGCTCTTTGTTTTGTACTTATACATCTCCTTCATGCTTTCTATTTTGTACCTCCACGTTCCTTTAGGCTCTCTATATTCCTTTAATGCTCTGCTTTTTTATAGTAGATCATCATTTTTTTCCATTTGAAATAAATAAATTTTATAATATATTGTTTCATATATATCTATATATATATATATATATATATGTATATATATATATATATATATATATATGACTAAAATTTGGAACTAAGAACTCTAAGTAGGTGGGGGATTTTTTATATTGATGCATCACACTATACTACATTTGGAGGTAAGGAACACTAGTGCCCCTTCACTTAATGTGCCCTAATGTGTTAAATCTCTATGAAATTCACTGAATCCATTTAGTTCCAACTTAGTCTTATTTTCCCCAAAAAAAATATCTTTATCATCAAATATATATCTTAAAAATATACAACTATAATTATATATAATTAAAGATAATATTTTTAAAAATGAATGTAGAAATTCGATTGTGAAAGTAGTTTAGATATAATTATAAAATAATTTTTTTAAAAATGAATGTTGAAATTCCATTGTGAAAGTGGTCTTTTTTAATGATATAACTCGAAAATCTATTATCCCTTTTTATTTTTTTAATGATTCAATTAAGATTAACATTTGTATTTTGTGATGACGAGATTTGTTATTTTCCATGTCAATTAACTTTTATAACTCTAGGAGGTTCTTAATATTGCCTTTGTTTTTAATAAATGGAACTCGATTATATATTTAAAAAGATGATTAGGTAAGAAATTTTTTGGATTATAACTTTTTTTTTGGTCCAACTTGACAATGTGAATGTTTATTTACCTCCCATGTTCAATACCTCCCCATGGGGTTTGAATATAACAGGTAATGAAAATTGAAGGACATATAAAACAAATAATTTATACATCAAAAAATCAGTTCTATATATTATAGTAGTTCTCGCTTGAGTAATATTTCAATTTGGCATTAAATTCTTATTAATAATTTTTTTTTTATTTAGTAGGGAGTAAAATAATTTTGTAATCAAATAATAGGAGAAAACATATTCAAAATATAATTTATTTGAATGAATAGATGTGTGTAAAATATTTTAACAAGAAACTAGGTTTGTAATTATAAAATATAAACTATAACTTCAATTTCTGAAATTACTTTGTTTTTTTTTTCTTATTTTTTTTTTATGTATGTAGAGAAAGCTAAACCAAGTTTGGATTTAGAAAATAAACCATAACACAAATAACAATATCTCCTTCCAAAATGTCTGAATATTAAAATGACATTCTCTTTCTTGTATACTGAGACTATTGTTCTTCATATGCAATTTCTAACAAGCATGCAATTAGATTAAACTCAATTTCTCTTAATAAAAATTCATTTTATTTACATATATGCTAGATAGATTGTACTTGAACACATTTAAAATATCTTATCTGATTTCCATGCTCATTTCATGTTTGTTTTGAAGGATTATTAATCACGAAAGGATTTTTACCCCCAATTTCCTATTTCAATATCTATAACAATTTTTTTATATATCTCAACAAATTATGTTGGTTTACATATATGTTTTCACCCACAATTGCCTATTTCAATATCTATAACAAATGTTTCTAGTTGATAACTCTTAACATCAATATCTTTGAAACTTCCCCAACCTGCTTCCATGGAAGCGAAATTTTCCTTTCTTTCCTTCACGATGGCTCCTTCTCTAGAACAATTTATTTATTCTAGGCTACCCTTTCCCATGTTGCTGCCTTGAGGCATTTCTTTTGCAACATGTGGTGCAATTGCTAGTTTTATATAAGTTCAAATTAAGTGAATTTCTTCCATTTTAGATAATTTCATGACCTCCTCACCATCTATTCAAAATGCCATACTAGGGTTTGGGCTTTGGTGCGCCTGCATCAACAATAAACTTTCTAAAATGGAACTTTCTAAGATATTTTATGGACGTGAAATCCCTACAATTCATTTAATAATTTTAAAAATTAAATTAAAATCCTAGAAGCTCTATTTCAAAAAATGCATTCTTATGTGGATAATTGTTGTTAATAGTTATAAAAATAATTAATATAAAATCAAAACTCGTACAATCACATATACGGAACGTTAGTGACGTTGCTTCAAATCACTCCGTTGTGGTTCATCATCGTCCCGATGATGAGCCACATTGGTTGGTTCGAAACGCGTCGACAACGTTCCATTATATGTGATTATTACCGAAAGAGACTTTAAGCAATTTTATATGATCATGTACATAGATTCTAAAAATTAATATAAAAGTTAAACATATATACATTTTAAATAACATGAAATAATATTCTTATAGTTATAGATTTACCACTACTTTTCTATGGAGGTTTTTCATCTATAAATAGACTTTATTACAATAATATAGACCAATATCATGACTTATTAATAAGGCATGTCCAAAAAAGCATGATATTTTTTTTGATTAATCAATTTAATTAAAAGAGAAAATATGTCATAATTACTTCAGATATAGATCTCAATTTGTGTATACTATTAAGAATAATATAAAGTATTTCATAGAGATTAAATTATTACCATCCATATCATAATTATTGATAACTAAATCAAAATTATGAAACCTCAATTTCAAAATAGACTTATTTATTGATATGATTATTTTAACATGATGTACTCCATTTTTGATATATTTAATCTTAGCAGGATTACAAATCTACCTTACATATATAAGACATACAAGGAGGTTGTGGATGTGGCGACTATAGGATATCTCAAAAGGTTTCTGCCACTAAACAAGAGTCTGGAGTAATATGGACTATGTATTTTGGACATTGGAGGAATATGGACTATGTGTTTTGATGGAGGACGCTCGAAAACAAGTTCAAAGGTAGAAATAGTTTTTATATCACCCTCCAAAACTCACATCATGTTTTCTTATAGGTTGGAATTCGATTGTACAAACAATGTGGTTGAATATGAAGCCTTAGCCTTAAGACTAGACAGAGATCTTAGTAAGGGAATCCAATATCAGAAGATTGTAGGGGACTCTAACTTGATTGTATCTCAAGTCAAGGGATCTTTCTCAATTCTAAAAATGATAAACTCAAAAGGTAGAAAGATCATATACTACATACAATAAAAGGGTTTGAAACATTTGGTATTGAGGGTATTCTAAGAGAAGAGAATGCATGGCGGATTTAGTGGTGGTTATAGCATCCACTTTGCAGTCCCCCAATAATCAGGTCAACAAGTTAGTAGATTTTATGATGGAAGTCATATTTAGGCCCATTATACCTGATAATCAAGAGCATTTTGAGGATGACAAAAAAATAGTGGGATTCCTCCAAAATGGTACTCCTAACCAAAACGAATCTCTGAAGTAAAATTAAGGAGAAAATAGAAAAATCACCTGATATCATATGTATCAACTTATGCTCTGAATCTACTCCCCAAATGGTCAAAATAGGGATGGGGCTATCAAAGGATGAAAGGGTTAAATTAGAAAAGCTTTGAAAAGAATTCAAACATGTTTTAGCTTGATCATATCAAGATCTAAAGACATATAGTCTGAGGTTATCGAGCATTTAACCCCGTATATATATATAATTGTTTTATCTCTTTACATAAACTTAATATATTTTATTGGTAAAATATTTCAAAAATATTATTATTTTTTCTAATTTTTAAATATAATTTAAGGTGAAAAGTTACCAATAAATGCAAACAAAATGTTTTTACTTTAAATTTTTTTATGTCTATAAAAAAATTTATTATTATCCTTTTTTAGAGTTTATTATCTATCTAATTTATTAAGCAATATATATATGGCCGCTATCTCTCCGATATTTCTATTTTCTGACCTCCACTTTGCAAGCGTTGGGTATAATGGAAAAGTGTTCGGAATCTGAATTGAAAATCAAGGATTGACTAAACTCATTGACAAAGATTATATACATTCCTAGAATGACGTAAGCATCAACGCTACCCCTGCGGATTAAAATTTCTCGAATATCTAACTATGTTGCAGCTTCTTTTTCCCACGGATTAAAATCCAGCACATCTCAATTATCTTCCTTTGCTCAAGTCAATTCAATACGAAAGATGAATCAAACGATAAAGTCAAACATCCCAACTCGGTCACACATTACTAGCCCTCGCTCTCTCCACACAATCATGCATTCCACCCACAAAGTTGTAACCACTCGTTTAATTTGACGACTTTGAACATTAAACAATCGCTCAAGTTATCAACCGTCCGCTCTACGAAGGAAGCATCTGTCCTTGGTCCATCCTGCAAGCTGCAATTAATTTGAATTCTATTAAACAATTCAGCGTCTACCTCCGCTCCTCCCCCTCTCTATATAAACGAATCTCCCTCCACGTGAGTAACGCATTGTATGTATGCATCAAATATTTCACCCGCAAGTACTACTCAACGATAAATCACGTCTCCGTAACTCTCATTACCTCAAATATTTCATCTGCAAGTATATCTCACGTTTCCATAGCTCTCATTATCTCCAATATTTACAGACTATCAACCATCTAACACATACATCCACAGAAGATTAGAGACTTCGTTGAAAGGATGATGCTTTTCCCTACGAAAATGAAAACTAATGCTTCTGTCATTGTACTTACTACTGTTGCCTTACTTGTGTCGACGTTGTTGTTTAAGGAATGCCCGTTTCTTCTGGTTGCCGCTTCTCCCGCACCTCAATCCAATGGAGATGTTCCCACTCCTCCACGACCCAATAAAAGCAGTAATGTTCCCACTCCTCCTTCACACCAACGTAACGTTCATTCTTCTAATTGGGCGTGGGCAGGAGGACGACTTTCTTATTGCAAACCAGCTGCACCTCAATGCCCACACAATGCTCCAAGTCCTCCTGGATGCTGCCCTTCAGATTCAAAGGAGGAGCAGCAAGTGAAGGCCAATGGCAAGGGAGAGTTAGTGAGGAATTATGAGAGTTCTATTGATGCTCGAAAGCACGGGCCAGCGGATCATATTAACATCCCAGTTGTAGGAGGACTGTTTGACGATTCACGACGCCATAAAAGCAGTAACGTTCCCACTCCTCCACGACCCCATAAAAGCAGTAATGTTCCCACTCCTCCTTCACACCAACGTAACGTTCATTCTTCTAATTGGGCGTGGGCAGAAAGACGACACTCTCATTCCAAACCAGCTTCACCTCAATGCCCACGCAATGCTCCAAGTCCTCCACTTGGTTGTTGCACTTTGGATTCAAAGGAGGAGCAACAAGTGAAGGCCAATGGCAAGGCGGAGTTACTGAGGAATTATGAGAGTTCTATTCATGCTCAAACACACGCCCCAGCAGACCATATTAAGATTGCAGTTGAAGGAGGACGGTTTGACGATTCACCAGCTGCTCACACTCAATCCTTTAAATCTACCAGGGAATTAATTGGCTATTGAGCCGGACAGAGTTTCTACCACCACACAGATGAACGCCTCTATTCATACACATTGATGTTTCTAGTACCCCGTATTTCCTTCGTTCAGGCAGAGGTAGAGTATTGCTGTAGGTTTTCAAACTAATCATTCCAAGAATAAACAAGAATACCGATATCCATTCATGATTTCATAGCAGGAAGAAAATTTGAATGTGGCGGTTTGCTAATCCTGTTTCTTAATCCAATTCATGTTTCTAAATATTTATTTCAAACGTTGGTGGTTAATATAAAAAATAAATAATCCACATTGTAAAATGGTTTGATGGTATTAATAATTTTAAAAAATACAAATTATTTTTTTTAAACTTGAATATCTTTAGAAAGTGGATGCAACCATCTCTTTGCCGAGCTACGTGGTCTCTTTATTTAGGATATACATCTCAAAGACATCACAGTGGTTAGCACATCAAATCCGTAAACATTGAAAATTTAATTTTCAAATTATTTATGATAATCAGTGTGGTTAACTTGAAACATTTGATTTAACTTTCAAGCTACATATTTTTGGATTAACGTTATGTTATTAAGAGTTTTTTTTTCTTTCTAAATGCCGAAAGTGCATATGGCAACATTGACTTAATTTATTTGTCTATGATAACATTGAAGTACTTTATTTTATTCATTTACCGAAGACTGTGGACCATGTTAAAAAGTTTAACTCAATAAATTATGAACGTGAATGTTTAAATCTAATCATAAAAGACTATAAAAGTAAGTTTCATATTTCAGAATAGAAGATAGCTATGGGAAAGGAGACCTCATTCAACTTTGGAGGATCGACACTCTAACAAAGTTGAACTATAATAAATTATGAACGTGAATGTTTAAATCTAATGATAAAAGACTGTAAAAGTAAGTTTCATATTTCAGAATAGAAGATAGCTATTGGCAAGGAGACCTCATTCAAGTTTGGAGGATTGACACTATAACAAAGCTGAACTTCTTACAAGATGTTGCATACTGAGGCAAGAAGCAAGAGGCCTCTTGAACTTCTTACAGGATGTTGCATACCGAGGCAAGAAACAAAAAATTCTTGAGTTGGGTTGCTAGTGCAACTCTATTTGAAATTTTGTATTAAAGTTGGTTAGAATGAGGTGGTCTTAGCTGAATCCATGAGGGTTGTTAATCCAAAATTGTTTTGGGTATGAATTTCGCTCAAGGGTAGTTCCAATAATGTTAAAGGTTATCATAGGTTGGGAGGAACATTCCTTTCCATGTGGTTTTGTGAAGAAACAAACAAGTCTTGTGGAACCTTGCTATGTTTTTTAGTTATTGTTTTCTTCAAAATTCAAAGTTTTTGTTTGTTTGTAAGGTCTATCAGCTATGATGCATGTTTGAATTTATGATTACATTATTCTAAGAATAAATTTGGTATTGAAAAGCAGAGTGAAAACCATTGTATTTATATGTAGACTATGAATTCTCTAATGTAATAGTGATATCATGTAAAGAACCTCAAACAAAGAACAATAATAGCAATGTTCAATAGGCCATAACAACATCCTCTGAGGAGTTTTTGGTTAGTTATTCGGCCACTCCGGGTTATTATAGCCTAGGAACAGTCGCTTACCTCCTCCAAATTAAGGAAATTATCCAATATATGAATACTGTAAATTATATTCAAATATATTGAAATAAGTAAAACTAGACTATTTAAGAAATGCTAATGCACTATGGAAACAATTGATAGATTTAAAATGGAAAGAACACCAACATTAAAATACCAAGCTTGAATGACAAAATTGAAATTGAGGAAGCAATAAAATGTTAATGACAGAATTCACCTATTCAAACACACTCATATTGTGCAAGTACCCTTGTCCAAAGGACATTCCAATAACACCTGCAAGAAGGTAGAAATCAGAGAAATTTATTAAGAGGAAAGAAAGAAATAAATTAGATCAATTTAACATTAAGATTAAGTGAAACAAATTTATTAAGAAGAAAGAAAGAAATAATTTAGTTTAATTTATCGCTAAAATGGGAGAGGACACAATCATAACATACCCCTGTCAAAAGAAAGAGTCAAACATTTTGGAAATCCCTTGAGTCTCACCAATCATCTAGGACGACTGCTAATAAGAGTAATTTTCAAAACCTCAGTCCTTAAGGTATTATTCGTAGTGATAACCATGCAATTCGAAAAAGAGAGACAAGGTTGTGTGTGGAAAAAATGAAACCCTAGTTTCCAAGTTGCAAAGTTGGATTATGACAGAGGGAGATAGGGAAAATTATTCACATATGATGCTCGGGGAGGAGGGTTGTCACCCTCTTACCACCCCCTTTTTATTTACATCGTCAATCTGATCCCAATATTGGATAGTTGTATATTAGTTCCAAATACCTAGAGCTAGGACTACCATATGGCACGTGATGGGACCATGTTTTAGGTAGATCCAAAGTTAATCTCTTTGAATACATCATGTCACTATTGCTAGATAGATTAACCTAAGGAGTCACGAATTTCATTTAACTCATACACTTAAGTTAAGGTTGAGGCCGGACACAATAATCATTTAGTTAATGTGGCATATGATATGAATACCATAAATCAAATCAAACACCCTTTAATATCAACTAGATGAAATCATACATACAGACTTTATTAGATTAATTACCACACGTATAGATTGCTAAATATATTAGATATACGGTAAAAAAAAACTATTAGGGTTGGTTGCATGCGGTATTACAATCAATGTTTCTACACTATGACATAGTTGGGAAGGATAAGAAATAAGAAAAAGGTATTGTATGGTTCATAGAGAGCGGAAGAAAATGAGAAGGGGAGGTGGTGCAAAGTTTATCCCAATAGCAATACTCTTTGTAGGATCTAGCTTAATACTTTTTTTTGTGGCCCAACCCAAAAATATGGATATAGTTAGGGGATGAGTCTGAGAAAAAAACCATCGTGTTACTAGAAATTATGAATCAACAAAAGGGTGAAAAAAAATAATCATAAAAATTCCATCTCGAGCCCTAATAATGCAAACAAAGAAGATTCCCATAGGATAGTATTCTTGAAAGGACTGAAACCAAAAAGTAGTGGGTGATAGAGAGGAAAATATGAAAGAAACCATTAATTTTTATAGGAGTGTTACACAGTAATTTGTCACCGGCCTTACCATTCCCCATCCCACACAATGGAGGACCCATTCTGTGACCTGTGAACATTGTCATGCCTTGAAAATATCATCAATGCATCCCTCTGAGCATGAGCTTTATTTTCCCTTGAGACATCTCCTTGCAAAAGTCATGAAAAACATCCCTTTTGGCATTGGCGCGGACAGGAAGTTCAGTACTCGCGCCAATGGGGAAATTACTGGAAAGGGGTCGCGCCAACTAGCGCTCTGTCATAGAGCCGTAGTCGCGCCACCCAATTTGGGAATTTTTTTAAAAATAAAGATGGCGGAAGTTGAGTCCCAACAAACTCACAAACCATTACCTATCTTGAGTTGGGAGGTTTGGCTGCGGGAGTTCTATGGAAGGGAAGTTGTTTTGCCACCTCCCATGGAACCTTCCTTGTTGATAGGGCCAATCCCATAATAATAGGGATCCCAACTCCTCCTTCCCCATCTATAAAAGCTTGGTCAAATCCATGGCAAGCTAGTCTTGAAGTGCCTAAGCTCTGAATCTCCATATTCCCAAGAGCCTTTGTGTTGTAAAGAATCCTCTCTTTCCCTTAAGGCTGACTCAAGTAAGGAGACTATTGTCACGAGACTCTGGAGAGGTTTTCCCTTTCCTTGGCGAGCTTTGCAAGACGTGGACGACTGGAGACCCGTCCGAAAGAGACCGCGACGTCAGAACTTGGTTGTAATCTCTCTTCGCTGGTTATTTAATAGATGATTATGATTATGGTTCCACTCTGTTTTCCATCATGTTAATGTGAGTAACGTCCTTTCTGACTGATGTTTAGTTACGTATGATGGTTTCTATGCTTGTATCTGTTTGTTTCTTCCATGTGCAGGTGTTCATCCGCGGAGATCGTGGGGGGATTGTGATCTGCCAAGGCCGAGGAACGGGGACACTTCTTCTTTAGATCTTACCGTTGGAATCCAGGTAGGCTCTTATCTCCAGCCTTTTCATTCGTAACTAGGGACTTGCGTCATAACATTGTTTGTTTGTTGCTAGACCCCTGCTAGGCTAGTAGGGATCGCCTCTATCTGCAGAGGGGATTTACCTCCTCAACAAATTGGCGACTCCGCTGGGGAACCAGCTTGTTGTTTGATTTGTAAACTATAGACGGAGCCTGAAGTACAACCAGATAGCCTTCGAAACGCTTCTGCCTTGCATTAGCGGAGTAGATCAACGCTACTTCAGTCAATCTCCGGTTTGGTTTACGGACTGAACAACTTGGAGTCTTTGTCTTGCCTTGCGGTTTGTATCTTGCTTTTCCTTGCTTGATGAACCTTCTGGGTTGGGTTCTTTGTGTGTTTTTGCTTCTTGGATTGCTTAGCTTGCATTGGTCTGTTTCTGGAGTAGCTTGTTTTTAATTTTTGGCTGAGAAACTCGACTGGCGCGGTTTTTGACCCGACAGTCGCGCCAATTGGCGCATGTTGCCTTTGTTCAACCCGCGCCAATTGATTTCTGGTGCCAGTTTCACACTTACAGTCGCGCCACCCCTGTAAGTTTTTTGAGTTTTCTCATTTTTGAGCTCTCTGAAGTTGATCAGTGTTTTTCTTCTTGATTTTCCGACTTCCTGAGTGTGTTGGAGTCCTGTTTGACTGGGAATTCACCTTTGTCCTTTGGTTGTTTGCTTCTATCTACCGAGTTCACGTTTTAAGCCCTAGGGCATCTAGTGGCTTAGTGTATCGAGCCCTCCTTGGGAGTTTTGGTGTTTTGATTGTCCTGTCAACTATCTGATTGATCCTCCACACCCTCTAAGTAGTTGTTCATTGTTTTATTGCGATTTTTGGGTGATTGTTCATTTCTTCATTCGAAACTCGTTTGGTCTTGCTTTGGACCTAGATCACACGGTCCATTGGAAGCTTTTGAGTCTTTTCTTTGCTTTGAGAGACTTCGGTCGATTTGGGGATCTGATTGCTTGTGTTGTTGAGTGAAATGTGTTTGTTTCGCTCTCTTGAATATCGTTTCTCAAGTTGCTCCATTTGTTTTCAAGTTTGATTGATGCATATTAGCCATTAAACATTGAAAATCAAAAAAAAAAAATCTCTTTTGCTTTTGTTAATTAGTGCAAATTGTGATCTTTTCCATATCACTAGTGATTAGTGTTTTGAATGAAAAGTTGTCAATTGCGTTAGTTGCATTAGAGATCTCGTTGCTTGGTTTCCTTTCATTTCGTTTGTGTAAAAGCTCTCAACTCCTCTCTAATTAGTTTTCATCGAACGAAATGTTGCACTGTGGCATATAGCTTTGCATTTAGGAGACACTACATATGATAGGGCCTGAAAATTGAAACTTAATTGAAGATCAACTGTAAAATTTATTCAATTAACCTAAGGCAGCATTGGAACTTAACGAAACATATTCAGAAGGTCTAGGCTAGAGACGTGTTCCGGCGTCGTTAAACCTAGCAGCTGTCGTTCGCCTGTTGGCTTTAGATAGCGCTAGTACGGACTTGCGCTCCCGTACCGTCGCGTATATAAAGGGAGACCCCTATAGTTTTTCAATCCTTTATCCACAGGAAGCCGAGTCTGCCGCCCTATACCCGTGATACACCGAACACAGCATTCGGGGAGACTACCTGCACGTACGAAAAGTCCTTGGTCGATTTCTGTTTCATTTTTGAAACCAAGGTGTATATTGCAATTCACGGATATTTGGTACACCCTTTGTGCCTAGTTTTTCCTGAGCATTCATTTGGTCTTTTCTGACTCCCTAAACTTGAAAAGACCGTCAAGCGCTTGTCCTTTCACGCTTGCGTCAACTCTGAAAGAGATAGAGTCACCTTTTTATCGTTTCTCGACTCTTAAAATATGAAACGGTAGAATTTCTTACTTTCCAATGTGGTAAAATTAATCGCCCACGATTACACACCTATTTAGACATCGCTTGTTGACCGTTTGATCATGTGTCTTAACTCTTTTTCAGCCCGTGTGTGGTTTTGAGTTTGATGGCAAATTTTTCAGATTTTACCAACCAAGGAATCCCCTCAGAAGGGAATCCTGGTCATTTTCCTCCTTTTGGAAATGTTGGTGCTCCTTACATGGCGACGTTGTCCCTTCCTGGATTAACGGTTGGGTTGCCTATTTGGTTGTTCTCAACCTCTGTAGTTCCGAATGTCTCCACTATTGTTCAATCAGTTCCTCCGACGGAACAACATAATGTTGATTCCAAGGTGGACCTCTCCCCTTCTTCGCCTGTTTCTGCGTCCTCATCTTCTACTTTGCCTGGTGAAGGCCTGGATTCGAGTAACCAGGTGACTAAAAAGAAGAAGAAGAAGACAAAGAAGAAGAAGTCTAATAAGCGAGAGGCTAAATGTACAGCTACTGTCCATGAGGAATCTCCTCTTGATAAACCTTCCAACCCTCCACGGAAAGTCAAGTTCCCTTGCCTGTTGTGCACGGGAGACCATCTTCTTCGAGACTGCCCTGGAATTCCCAAGGTGCTCGAAGTATGGTCCAACGGCCGCCCACCGTTGCCTTTGGCTTCCGGGAGTCAAGTTGGGGGCACGTCTTCAGCTACTGTTGATAAGAACTCTAAGAAGCAGGGTAAGATCACCAATCCCTGTAAGTTGTGTGAAGGGCACCATGCCATTCACCTTTGTCCTTATATGGATGAAGCCAAACTAGTTTTGGACGACTCGACCGATTCTACACCACGCCTTCCACAGGGTTATAATCGGCTTTCTTTGAGTCCTCCGCCAGCTGATCTTACGACTGGTGAAGAGTTATCCTTGGTCGATCCCACTCCCCCAGAAATTCAAATTCACGAATCCGTCCCTGACCAACCATTGGTCGTGGGATCGGTTGAACTGGCCCCGTCCGCGGTGCACCAGGTCTTTTCTGTCGAGAGTGGATCTCACACCCCCCATGTCCTTCTGATCTCTTCAGATTCTTCAGACTTGGAGAAAGATTCTCCTGTCCCTGTACTTCAAGAAGCCCCTCCTCCGCCTCCCATGATGGAGGCTACGGAGGATATTCCTCCCGCCTTCGAGATGGAGGTCATGGAGGAGGCTTCTTCTACCGTAACATCAGGGGAAGACCTTCGCTTGTCGATGGTAGCCCCTCCGAGTAGTTTGGTCGCTTCCTTTGACTGGAATCGATTTGCAGGATTTCGCCTTCCTTCTTATGTGCCTTTCGAGATCACAGTACAGGCTCTTGGTCTGGTTGTACCCAGCACCATTATAGACGAAGGTGCCTCTGTTAGTATTCTGTCTTCAACTACCTGGCAAGCTTTCGGTTCGCCGCCGCTTGCGCCTGTTACGCAGAATCTGTTGACATTCAATAGAAGAACCAGTCAACCGTTGGGGATCCTTCCAAGGTTACCCGTTACTTTGGGAGGTAAAACCGTCCATATGGACGTGATGGTTGTTCCAGGCCCCTTGGATTTCAATCTGCTTTTGGGGCGCGATTACACCTATGCCATGGGAGCGCTCGTCTCCTCCCTCTTTCGTGTGGCCTGTTTTCCGCATGAAGGAAGGATCGTGACCATTAATCAGCTGTCATTCTTTGGTCCTAATGTGGCAACTGGTCCGCCATCACCCCCTCCTGGTTTTTATCCACCTGTTGTCTCTGCCCCACCGCAGGTCAACTATGTGGCTACTTACCCCGTGCCTGTGCTCAGTGATGATGCCGTTGTGCATAATGTGTTGGGGGCATTGGGTCCTGACTTCCAGGGTGTTTCCCTTCCATCAGGAGTGGAACTCTTGGAAGCACCGCCTTCTTTTTCATTTTGATGTAAGTCGGTTAGAGCACAGTTCCCTCCCTATGTCAAGCTCTTTAAAAAATAAAACCAGGTTGTTAGAGCACAGTTCCCTCCCTGTGTCAAGCTCTTTAAAAAATGAAACCAGGTTGTCGGAGCATAGTTCGTTGTCTTGTGTCAAGCTCCTTAAAAAATGAAACAAGATCGCCGGAGCAGAGTTCCTTGTCTTGTGTCAAGCTCCTTAAACCATGAAACAAGGTGTCTTGAGGACAGTTCTTTTAAGTGTGTCAACCTCGTTAAAATAATGAAACACGAGCATGTTCAATTCGACTTTTTGTTTTGAACCTTCACTCCATTTTCAATGGACTGAAGCTTGGGGGGCATGCACCTCGAATTGAGACGTCATGCTGGGGGGCATGCCCGTCTTCCTCATTTCAAGCATAGTTTGCATATGTGTGTGTTCATGTGTGCTTTTAAGCTTGCGTAAAAATGAAATGTGTGATTAGATACATTGTGTGAATACATTTTGCATTGGGTCGTTTGTTATGTAACTGATACATTAGATTACATCTGTATTAGAAATTTGCATGACATATGGAAAACATCATCACATGTGAAAGACTCATCCAGAAATAGATATGTATATATATAGGTATCGAAATGTTTACATAGAGTGTGTCACATAAAACTCAAAAAATATACATAATCGTCTTAGTACATACTGAGACTCTATGTCTCTCAAAAATAGGTGTAGCATAAATCCTAAGGACTAATCCGCATGGTGCTCATGGTAGCACGTCACTGCACGCACTAGGCGCCTCAGGATTCGGTGGATCCGATTCGGAACTCCCACCGTGTGGCGCTGGTATGCCATCGGTACGTCTGCTAGCCGGGCATAGTCGGGGATCCCATGGGCAATCCCCTCAAGGTTTTGGATCAGTTCCTCTCCTCCGGTGCCTTCCCCCTGGATCTTAGGGGCGAGTTGTGTCCTCCGAGAGATTGGAGACATCCCGGCTCGTCTCTCAGGTCCTACATATGCATGCATATATAATTGTGTTAAGACGAATGTGTATTAACAAAAAAAACATATAAACATAAAATCAAAAAATATGAGGTCTTACCCAGCTCCTCGTCCCAGTCATCTCCTTCTGGTAGTGGGAGATCTGGGTCCCCGGTAAAGTCAGTTCCCGAATAGGGCCAATCTTCCACGACGATCAGCTGGCGCCGTAACCACCTAAAGAACTATGGCCTCCAGGACATCTGTTGGCCACCTCCAGATTTGGGCATCAGTGCTGCCCAGCGAGCCATTCGTGGCTCTCGTGGTATCGGACTCGCCACTACGGCCCCTTGGCCCTGGAAGATTGGTATGCGTTCCAGAATGAACGATACCAAGATGGAACCATAACCGAACTGTTTCAGTTTCCCCTGTTTGCACTTTGTGAGTTGCCTTTTCATGTTGATAGTTACTGCTTCTGCCCAGTTGAACAGTAACGGACCCATGCATTCTGAGGCCAGCAGGAGTTGAGTCTTCGTGGCCTCGTGCGGAGCCTGCGACCCAGCAGCCCGCGTAATGGTATGGAGAACTACTCTCAGTGCTAGATCAGGGATGGTGTGGATATCCACCTTCTTGCTTCCTGATCCTGTTTGTGCCCCTCGGCACACCCGTGCCATTACCTGTTCCATCTTCTCCCCGGATGGTCTGCTTCCAGTTAGTACAGGGATTGGACCTCTGCGGGACAATCCAGTGATGAAATAAATGTCAGTGACCTCCAGTTCCAACACCTGGTCTCGTAACCTGAACACCTGTTCATTTTCGTCCCAGATACTGATTAGATACTGGAGGAGCTCGGGCTGAGCTCGTAAACATGGCGTGAGGAAGAACTTTTTCAATCCACAGTCTCTAAGTGCATTCATGCAAGCTTGGCTTTGCATGGCCTGTTCATCCTCATCTCCGTGCTCTCGTTCCTTCCATTCGATTGCCATTTTGACTGATTATCTGCATTCACATGGTCAAAAACCCTTAGTTAAATCTTTTATGAGCTTAAAATTCCAAGCAATTTGGTCTAAATATCGAAATTTTGGGCGGAATTTAAGGTTCGGCCGCTGGCGCGGCAGTTTTGCTAACAGTCGCGCCATGTGGAGCGAGCCCTTTATTAAAAAGAGCTCATTGGTGCGGGTCCGTGCCCGATACCCGCGCCAATGGGCGTAGCCCTAAAATTCAAAAAATGACCATACAAGACTGATTTTTAAGGGAAAATCATTAAAAAATGAATGAAAATGTAGAGCAAGGGAGCGCCTTTTACCTGTGACAGACGAGAAGCTGAATGGTTGCCTGGATTGGTCGCAATCGTCGACGGAAGTTTCTACTCCAAATGGACCACTGTTGTTTTCTACCAAGGTAAATAGTAAAAGTAATTTTATTTTTACCAATGAGACATATTTATAACTTTTTCGACATTAAATGAGTTTTAAAAGTTATTTTTATCAAATATTTGCATATGTTATGTCGAAAATGGATTTTACGCTTGCTTGGTATGTGCAGCAGTAGGTTTTTGTGACTTAAAAGATGGAAACGAGTTGTATTTTATACTTTTTCGGACTCGGTAAATACACGAAAAAGTCACTGTGGAGTCATCTTTCAGCTCTTTTCTGACTCTCTAAAGATGAAAAGATCGCCGAGGCCCTTGTCATTTTGATCTCGTTAAAATGGACATGAATCGACATCCACCCAGTATAAGTTTAACCCTTTTTCGGGCTGGGATGGATTGATTACGAAAAAGGAATACCCTAGCCTATTGCGACTAGGAGGTTTTCCCGGATATTGTTTTCTACCTTTTCGGATATGGGGAACTATTGACGAAAAGGGACCTGTGGAGTTTTCTTTTCCGCTGTCTTTTCAAACTCTCTAAACATGAAAAGACGCAGAGTTCTTCCTTTGTCAGACTCGTTAAACCCTGATGACATCGGATCTAGTCGAAATGACGTTCTCCGAGTTTCTCCTTCCTGGGACTCGTTAAATGCACTAGGATGGATTCGCCCGAAGGGCGGACTTATATCGCAAGCATATGCTATCCCCTTCAAGCTTGTTATTAAAAATAAATGGGGTACTCGCTAGAAATGGTGGGGGAAAAAATGGAACCATCGTCGTTGTCGTCGGCAGTATGTCGCTCTTGAACATGGCACTTGTCTGCATCCGTGTCGGGTTGGGGACATCTCATCTCGTTGCTTCACTTTGCCTCCATGGGTTTGGGTAGTCTCTTTTGACCTCTCATCTGTTCACTGCCTCGTCGCCATGACCTCTGATCCGTTGATGTCAAATACTGCCAAGTCCACTTTCGTGCCGTTCATGTGTTCAAGAGAAGTTGGCCTCTGCAAATATCAACCTTCCTCTGTTTCTCATACGATCCTGATTCACAACAAAACATCATGTTCCTCTGTCTCATGTCGATGATGTGGGAATCATTATGGCCTAGCTTCGATCAAGGTCACTTCCTGTCGACATCAACTCATTATCCAGGAAGTTGGTCTAGAGACTCCTTATGGTACCTTGGAGCATGCATGCCTCAATGGCAGGTTCGTCGCATTCGACGAGAGGTTTACATCATTGGCCTCCGATCGAGTGATTCTGCGGGTGTTCGACGTCAACTCATTTATTCGTACGCCGTAGATTGTACCTGCAGTACCTTGAGGACCATTGTCATTATTGGTGGTTTCTCTCGCGTCTGTTAACAGCTTTCATCATTGGCTGGTAATCAGACGATGTTCTTGCATGTTCGACTCCAGCTCACATATTCGCATGCTTGAACTTGTACTCTGTTGGGTCGAGATGGAGCGCAAGACCCTGGATTGTGTCTGTTGTAATCCAGGCTGCGATTGTGGATTATTATAATTATGTACATGACTCATTGATTGGATGGCTGTGACCATACCTGAGTCTATTTATTTTATCTTAGTTGGATGGCTGCGCCCATACCCTGGATCCGGATTATAGCGTACTCTGTTTCGGATGGCTGCGTCCATACCACTTATACAGCATGTACTTGAGATATCAGTTGTATCTTTCTGCGCAGGTTTTCCGACGGCGGGCTTTCAGTTGAACATGTTCTCGTAAAGCATTTCACCCCTCTCCCTCTCGGGCCTCATACTTTAGGGGGCATCTGTTACACAATAATTTGTCACCGACCTTACCATTCCCCATCCCACACAATGGAGGACCCATTCTGTGACCTGTGAACATTGTCATGCCTTGAAAATATCATCAATGCATCCCTCTAAGCATGAGCTTTATTTTCCCTTGAGACATCTCCTTGCAAAAGTCATGAAAAACATCCCTTTTGGCATTGGCGCAGACAGGCAGTTCAGTACTCGCGCCAATGGGGAAATTACTGCAAAGGGGTCACGCCAACTGGCGCTCTGTCATAGAGCTGTAGTCGCGCCACCCAATTTGGGAATTGTTTTTTAAATAAAGATGGCGAAAGTTGAGTCCCAACAAACTCACAAACCATTACCTATCTTGAGTTGGGAGGTTTGGCTGCGGGAGTTCTATGGAAGGGAAGTTGTTTTGCCACCTCCCATGGAACCTTCCTTGTTGATAGGGCCAATCCCATAATAATAGGGATCCCAACTCCTCCTTCCCCATCTATAAAAGCCTGCTCAAATCCATGGCAAGCTAGTCTTGAAGTGCCTAAGCTCTAAATCTCCATATTCCCAAGAGCCTTTGTGTTGTAAAGAATCCTCTCTTTCCCTTAAGGCTGACTCAAGTAAGGAGACCATTGTCACGAGACTCTGGAGAGGTTTTCCCTTTCCTTGACGAGCTTTGCGAGACGTGGACGACTGGAGACCCGTCCGAAGGAGACCGCGACGTCAGAACTTGGTTGTAATCTCTCTTCGCTGGTTATTTAATAGATGATTATGATTATGGTTCCACTCTGTTTTCCATCATGTTAATGTGAGTAACGTCCTTTCTGACTGATGTTTAGTTACGTATGATGGTTTCTATGCTTGTATCTGTTTGTTTCTTCCATGTGCAGGTGTTCATCCGCGGAGATCGTGGGGGGATTGTGATCTGCCAAGGCCGAGGAACGGGGACACTTCTTCTTTAGATCTTACCGTTGGAATCCAGGTAGGCTCTTATCTCCAGCCTTTTCATTCGTAACTAGGGACTTGCGTCATAACATTGTTTGTTTGTTGCTAGACCCCTGCTAGGCTAGTAGGGATCGCCTCTATCTGCAGAGGGGATTTACCTCCTCAACAAGGTTATGTCAAAAGGTGGTAAGAGATATAAATTGGAATTGTAGTGATAATTAAAAATGATAGAACTCCCATCCGTTGATAGGGAGGTAAAAGAGGTAGCGTAATCATGGTTAGTTAATAAGAATAAGTACTTCCAAATTCACGAATATGAAGATAATTTAAAATCTTTCCTAGAATTTTACAAAATACATGGAAAAAAACCCCTATGATGGGAAGAAGTGAAGGTAGTACATGGAGTTGATGAACACTTAATCACTTGGGAATCATCCCAAAAATATTTCAAGGGAAAGTATGTGGGTAAATTATTTTAGGATCACAAGGCAAAAAATTTCAATGATCTCTGGCTCAGACAACAAACCATGGAATATATTTTGGCAACTTTCACCTCTTTATTATGGTATGTTCCCTATATACAGGAACAAAAAGCCAAGGTGCAACCATTTACCAGTAGTTTTCCAACACACATGAAAGAACAAGTGGAATTTTATAATCCTAGAACTACGGGTTACATTGTAAGGAGAGCATGGATTTGTTATCAACTGATGAAGTAGAAAGATAATAATAAGTCTTGGGAAACCAATAAGAGACAAAAGAATGCACAAGATTCCAAAATTAACTAAACTGAAAATTATATGAAGTCCCATAGAAACCAACATGAAAAATCCGTGGAGAAGGGTCAACAAAACCCCCGATCATATAATGAATCAAAATATATAAAATTTTCAACTAGAACAGAAGCCATAAAACCACAAAATCCAACATTACAATGCTTGGGTTGTGGAGGTTCTAATTATAGAAAGAAGTGCCCCTATTGTGGAATATTTGAGCAAGTAAGAAACATCTAAGAGACTTCAACAATGGGTAAAGTGGAAAATAGTATAACTAAAATAAATGTTGCACTAGATGATCATGAAGCAGAATATCAACCTACCATGATCAAATTTCAAGGTAAGGTATTCAAGCACACTATTTATATTGAAAAATACCTTGGGGAAAATTTAAGTTATATAAATCCTAGGGCTTTGGAATTGTGCCATTTAGAAGTCAATAAATTTAAGAACATGTGGATGTTTCAATCAACCACAAAGGTAAAAAGGAGAGTAGTGGCTACAGAAGTGAAATATTTCTTTAAATTGCTCAATCAATCTTTAAGAGTAAATTTAAAGGTTTTATGTTTAGGGTCCTAAAATGTCTTATTAGTATACATTGGTTGGAATCTCATTGGTCTATTGTAAACTATAAGGAAAAAGCTACCATTTTCTTGAATGAGGAATGTGTTAGAAAAGAAATTCAAGGAATTAAGAGGATTGTGATGTTAAGACCAATTACATCATCCCAATTAGGGAAGTGTATTAGGAAAGGCTAACAAATATTTCCATTTCAGGAGGGATATACCAATTGTGATGATACAAAATCAACATTATAATATTATTCAATTGTTCAGTAATTATTTGATGTATTTTCAGAGGAAATACCTAGAATGAGACTTAAACTATATATATATTTCACCATTGAATTAATTCTAGAAGCTGCCCCGGTGTCCAAGGCACCCTATGAGATGAGCATACCAGAGTTGATAAAATTTAAAAATCAATTACAATAATTGAAAACTATAAACAATCTAACACTTCCATCCACATAATATGTTTATGAGAAACATAATCATGCCTTTCCCCATGAAAATGAAGACTAATTTTATGGTCATTGCACTTATTGTTTTCACCTTGCTTATGTCCATTTTATTGTTTAAGGAACACCCATTTCTTCTATTTTCTACTTCTCTGACACCTCAATCCAATGAAAATTTTCCCACTCCTCGAGGACCGCATAAAATAAATAATGTTCAATCTTCTCTTAAAGTCGCGACAGTAGGAGCATGGGAATAATTTGGAGGTGATGGGTTTTATGGACCTAATCACCACCCACTATGGGTTTTTGTTTCTCCTCAACTAAATCCCCATTTTCTGACTCCTTCACACCAACATAACTTTAATTCTTCCATTGGGGAGTGGGAGACATGACAAATTTCTAAGTTCCTTCCAACTTCACTTCAATGCACACACAATGGTAAAAGTCCTCATAGGTGTTTCCCTTCAAATTCAATGGAGAAACAAAAAGTGAAGAAAAATAGCAAGGTAAAGTTACTGTCATGTGCCACCAAATCATATTAACATCATAGTTTAAGGATGACGGTTTGACGATACAATAACTTCTCACTCTCAATCCTTCAAATATACAATGAAATTAATTAGATATTGAATCAAACACAATTTATATGACCACACAGATGGCCGCATTTATTCATATATATTGGTGTTTCCCATGCCTCATATTTCCTTCTTTCAGGTAGAGCTAGACTATTTTATTAGGTTTTGAAGCTAATCATTCCAAGAATAAAAAAGAATATCGATATCCATTCATGATTTCATAAGATAAATAAGAAATGAAAATGGTGGTTTGTTGATCGTGTTTCTTAATGTAAATCGTGTTTCTAAATATTTATTTCAAATGGTGGTGGTTAATAATAATAATAATAAAACATTGGAAAATGGTTCGATGATGTTAATAATTTAAAAAATACATTTTTTTTCTTAAACTTAAATATTTTAAAAATTGGATGCAACCATTTCTTTTTCATGCTAGCTCGTCTCTTTATTTAGGGTATACATCTCAAACCCATCACAATGCTTAACGCAACACGCTGCTAAACATGGAACATTTAATTTCAAAATTATTTACGATATAGATCTCAAGCACATCACAATGGTTAAAATGAAAAAAATGATTTACTACTAAAGTTATATGTTTTTGGATTAACGTTATTTTAATAAGTTTTTTTTTTCAAAATATGGTCGAGAATTTTTGTAACACCCTTCGTTGAATATGTTAACATTGAATTAGT
>JAXQQM020066466.1:0-68881 GCA_034641835.2 Pinus albicaulis | reverse complement strand
CTTCAGTGTTGGGTATAAAGAGACATATAAAGGGTGGAGAAAGAAGACCGAGAAAATGACTTAAGGAAGCCGAGGTAACGATCAAAGGAGGTCGCTCTTCTCTGGTGCAGCTCTTTTGGGACTCACTCGGATGATTCCTATAAAGGTCGGGTGGTATATATTTTCCTAAGATACAAATTTTGTGGCATTCAATATCAGTATGGTTGACTTCGTCAATGATACTCAGTGATCTGAGACCTCACATATAAACATGCGGTATAAAGAGACAAACAACGTGCATATATGGCAAAACCACTTTCAAAGAAAATAATCACAGGGACGCTGCAAAGCACAAAATGACCTATCGATTCTTCCATGACTGAAATTTCTTGAATCTTTCACTGCCTCCAGCTTCTCTATACTCACGGGATTGAATTTTTCTGCCATTTTAAGAAGCTCCTGCTCTATACCAGCTCTAAATTTGAAAAGAACATGCCAATATTAATTTTGAGCACTTACGAGCGGATTTTATAGCTTTTGTTGTACTTTATCTGAGAAAAATTAAAGATGAAAATTCCTTGAATCGATGAAGAGATTGCAGAATTGATGGTGGGTGTGAAGGACTTCATTCTACGGAACTAAGTGGCCTCGAAACTAGTATTAAAGGATGATTAAGGCCCGGGGATTTATAGAACAGGAATTCGTTTAATTCTATGATCTCTACGTTTGAATAATTCAGGGCA
Organism: Pinus albicaulis; assembly: GCA_034641835.2. Taxonomy (NCBI): domain Eukaryota; kingdom Viridiplantae; phylum Streptophyta; class Pinopsida; order Pinales; family Pinaceae; genus Pinus; species Pinus albicaulis. The sequence continues at coordinate 68,159 of JAXQQM020066466.1, read as the reverse complement.
TATAGCCTCCAAGTGAAGTTCATAGTCTTTATCTGTTATGGAATTGTTGGTTTTCCAGATTGTACACACAACGTACAGTGACATTGAAGAATTTTGGGCAGCGTACCCATTTTCTGAGATTGATTTTGGATGTTAGTAATTTCTTCTGAACTTCAATTTTGGGACAATAGGAGAAAAATCTATATCTACCAAAGACTCAGCCTCCAAAGCGTGGTGATAACCTCACATTGGTTCTACTTTATAGGTGCACACGTTCTAATTTACCCTCCTCGTGTTAAGTTTTGTTTTATTACACTATGAATACTTCCCTTCATATTTCTAAGCCCCCCTCTAGCAAAGACAGACAAACTAAAATTACATTATATAATCTCTATGAGTACATTGAGTCTTTAGAAAGAAGAAGAGAAGAAAGATAAAATCATTTAAAACTAGAACTAATGGCAATGCTTGATAACAACCACAAATCATAAGAAAATAAAATAACCACACTCGAACAATGGTCAAATAAAATGACACCTTGAAAAGCGAAATTGAAAATCTAAAAGAACAACTACAGAATAACTCAACCTTAAATAACACATACAATAACTTAGATATTAAACCCATTAAAGCGGAATTTAATAAATTAATTGTTCTCGACCATGAGCACCAGAAACGAGCCTTAAATCTTATAATTGTGGGTATAGAAGAACAAGACAATTAAAAGGCATTTGAAATGGTTAAATAACAATTAAAAACAAAATATCAAATTGAAAAAACATATCTCATGGAAGCAATAAGGGTCGGAAAGATACTTGAGCATAAACAGAGACTATCTGTGTCAATGTCAGTTTTCATGAACATAAATTGGATATACTGAGGAAATCCCCAAGACTAAAATGAATAGGAATCGTTATAAATGAAGATCTCATTCAAAAAGACCAAGCTGAAAGTTAGGAAAGAAGTCCAAAAGTTCAAGGATGCAAGTAAGGTCGGGAAATGGGCAATCATTAGGAATAGGAAAGCTATTATTAGAGATAGAGTCTCAAGCACAAGTGATAAATAGGGATTTTCATCACTCTGGATCCTCTTGTGGAACTGTCATGGCTTTCAATGGTGTAAAGGTCCTATGTTAATTTGGATTCCGAGTGATATTGAACTTATTCTCTTAGTTGAAACATGGGAGCATGATGAATCTAGGGTCCCTCACCTCGACGATTTCACTCTTTGGTCTGGTTGGAATAAGAAATACTCTCAGAGGGGTTTTGGTGTTATAGGATGCTATATAAGGAACACTTTTTCCTCTCACATCCGATTTCATAAAATCGACCCCTTCAATCAATACATTTGGATCGAAATCTTTGATTTTACCACCAATAGGATCTTTCTTGCAATCTGCTATTTCGCTCTTATCAAATCTACATCCTATAAGAAGAACAACCTAGATAAGAATTGTCCTTTCAATTCTTTAGAAAAATACATCTCCAACTTGAGAAATGATGGTAATATCCTTTTACTCAGAGACATTAATTCTAGAACTGCTACTAACCAAGCCATTAGATTAAGCAATAACTCTAACCCCGACCCCTTGTGACATGAAGAAGATAGTAACTTAGATAATAAATTCAAGAGAAAACATGAAGACTTTATCGAGAACTTATTTAGCACCAATATCCTCAGGGCTAAAAACCTCCAACTATCTGTATATTATATGTCATGGAGATCATGTAACAATCATTGTATAAAGCTCCTCACAAACTCTCAGCACAACCTCGAATTGCTACACACTATCAAGCTAGATCTAGCAAAACACATGCTCCAATCTTTTGCCGCCAAATGCTTGACCTCTATTGTGTCGATGCTATGGGATGGCTCATTCATCAACATAAACCACCTGGCTTGTCTTTGCGCAATCCTCATAGGCTTCTCCGATCCTTTGTGTTGCAAATAGCAACGATATAGTCACAATGATAGTTAATCCACTTTTTCACTATTTCTGCTGAGTCCTCACTTGGCTTGTCCAATCCATTGTAGAAGTTAGCGGGGGGGGGGAATTGATTAATGAGTTTATAATTAGTGAATTAATTAATAGTTAATTCACACCACTCTCACTAATTGTATCAATCAGTTAAACTAGATACAAATAGCTCAACTATGTTTAGATTAGTTAAACTGAACACAACTCCATTACTTCCTCAATCAACTCCACCAAACTCTCTCACATGAGTTCTAACTGAAGTCCTCCATGCAATAGCTCCAGTAAACCCTCAGGAATAGCGTAATTCCTTCTGTCAGCTCCTGTGCCACATCTGTGCACTTAACTGAAGTGCTCCAATAGAATAAGATAATGTTTAGAGTCCAAATATTATTAAGAGCTAATAATATTCGACATATCTATTTTTAGACTGGCAATCTAAAAATAGATTCCGCCCAGTGTGTCTAAAAATAGAAGTCCATCTATTTTTTCCGACTTGACCAACCATCCACAAATAGCATCCTGCAACTCATAGAACATGATCCATATGTCTAAAAATAGACTTTGCGCCAAAAATAGCCTGTGGGCCCACTTAGTGAATGTGACTTCTTTCCACTAAGCTCATCATCTTGTTGCAATCTCAACACTCCCTCTCAACAAGATAAGGATTATCTGCAACCCCTATCTTGCCCCTGTGGTATTCGAATTTGCTCCTGGTGAGCGCCTTCGTCAAGATATCAGCATCCTAATCCTCCGTGGGAATGTATGAAAGTAACATGATCTTCCGCTGCACATAATCTCTGATATGATGATATCGGATGTTAATGTGTTTAGATCTATCATGAAATACTGGATTAACCGAGAGTTTGATGCAAATCTGATTATCACAATAAATCACAGTAGGCTCTAAGTGTGAAGTGAACAACTCGACCAGGATCTTCCTCATCCATATAGCCTCACATGCATCCAAACGCACTGCCATATACTCAGCCTCTGCTAAACTGAGTGCCATGGATCTCTGCTTCCTGCTGTACCAAGAAACTGTTGTCGACCCGATACTGAAAATCCCTCAAGATGTGTTCTTTCTATCCGTTGGACTCCTTGCCCAATCTACATCCGTGAAGCCACACAGCTTCACCTCATCTGACTGTCTGTACCATAATCCATATCCTGATGTGCCTATGAGATATCTCAATACATGCTTGCGTGCCTTCCAGTAGAGCTTGGTAGGCTTAACCATAGCTTGTGAAAGCTGGTTCACAGTATAGCATATGTCGAGTCGTGTATTGACCAGATACATAAGCGACCCCACAAACTGTCAATAAACAGTGGCATCCACTACCTCCGTCGAAGTAGCATCCTCCTTCCTCCATCCACCAGGAAAAGGAGTGTCAACAAGCTTGCAGCCATGCATGTTGAACTTCTCTAGTATCTCCCGGGCATACTTGCCTTGAGAAACAAACAGTCCATCACTGCGCTGCCAAATTTCCAATCCTAGGAAATAATGAAGGAGGCCCAAGTCCTTCATCTCAAACTCTTTTGCAAGATCATCCTTGCATGAGTGTATCAACAGTTCATCACCTGTAAAAATCAAATCATCTACATAAAGTACAATGATCAACAACTTACCCTCCACCACAATCTGGTATAGGTTCGGATCCGCCTCACTCTTGGAGAATCCAAGTCCGGTGAAATAACTGTCTATCCGTGTGTACCAAGCACGAGGTGCTTGTTTCAACCCATACAGTGCTCTCTTGAGCCTGCACACATGCGACTCATTGCTGAAGATCTCGAAACCTTTGGGCTGCTCTATGTACACCTCCTCCTCAATGACTCCGTTGAGGAACACAGTCTTTACATCCATCTGATGAATGTGCCACCCCATCTGCGCTGAGAGAGCAAGAATCATCCGTATGGAAGAATACCTTGCGACAGGTGCAAAGGTCTCCTCATAATCGATTCCCTCTGTTGGTACCTTAAGAGACAATTCCTTAGTTGTGATAAGGAATAAGTGCTTAAGACATTATCTGATTATGTCACAAATGAATATATATCTGTCTCTGTCTTATAAACCCTTAAACATTGATTATGTAACCCTTAAATATCAAATCCATGAATGTTCTGCAATGCTATATTTCACTTATGCTGAATTGAATGAACGGAAGAAAAAGAGAAGACGATTTCAATCTGATATGCTGTTTCAAACAAAATCTATCATTTTAAAACCCTGAAGAATTAAGTAAAGATAAAGTTAAAATAGAGGAGTGCATATTAAGGTTTATTTAACTCTCAAATACATATGTATCAAGAGACCTGTTGCTCGTTACTCTATTTTATTCACAGATAAGAAAACATTGTGTAAACTGGAAAACTTTTCAGCATAAATAGAATGATAGAAACTTGCATACTCCTTCATTAATTTTCCATTCTTGAGTACAAAAATTTGGCTTCTAGGTTCAAAACTCGGAACCCTTTTTTTTCTTGGAATCTTCTTTAAATACAAAATAACAAAACAGTTTCTAGCGATGAAACTAATTCTAATTGCTTTAACTACTTACAGCTACGGAGGTACATGCCTAAAAAAGGTCCTATTACAATCTACATGATTTTGAGAAAATAACATAACATGAAATTGAAAATTCCTAATCTATAGGAACAGCCGCTTCTGATACGGTTGCTGAGTCAACGGCTACTTTTTGTTGAGATGCTGGAATTCTTTCTACTGAGTCCATTGAGAATGTTTTGCACTTTTTCCATATCTCACTTTGGGTTGTTGATGAATTCTTGAAACTATGATATTCCAGCCTGAATGCAACAATCTGACTGTGTGTAGGTATTTCTGTGAAGAGAGTCTTCACCATCCATAACAAATTGAAATGCCTTTGCAAGAAATTAAACACTGTTGCTCCTTTTAAAATCTGTGTCTTTTCATGCCTGTTATCCATCTTGCTTTTTGCCAGTATTAATAAATCTTCATAAAATTTCCATGACAAAATGTTTCCTTTCTCTGTCCAACATGAAGGTAAACCTATTCCTGTCAATTTATCAAATGATATATCAAACTTTTTCATTGTCTATTTGATTCCCAGTAGTCTCTTTTCTATAACTTTTCGGAGATCATTCCTAATTATCATCTTATTAACCTCCACAGCATAGAAATATCTATCCATTATTCCAATGTCTTCTAATTCCTCATCTGACTTGGAATTAATAAAGTTTATGAACTTTCTAGCCCAATTGGCTCTCTTAATTGCTGTTTGCTTATCAGATAGGATCTCTTCTTCATATTCTGAGATAAGGCTTTTCTCCTTTGCAATTATATTCAAGAAGTTCCAATTGGACTTCATTTCTGAGATAATTTCACCCCAAACGATATCTTTAGCCTTTATAAGTGAGATATTTCCCTTTAATTTCTCTTTGAGATCTTTAATCTCAGCTTCAGCCTTTTGTAAATTCAGTTTATTCTGATCAGCTTCATTTTGTAGTGACCATATGATCTTTGTGGCCATTTCTAATTCTACTTGAGCTTGCTTGCGTTCTCTTTCTGCCATATTCATTTCTGTGTTGAGTTGAGCAATCTGCGCTTGGGGATCTGTACAACCTGTAGGAAAAACAAAGGTACAAGTATGATTTTCAATGTGATTTTGTAAAGAGATGGCAGTCTGCTTTATTTTAGACAATTGTTCATCTTTACGCAACAATTGCTGACGGAGTTCCTCTTTCTCTTTCTCCACCTCTACCACTTCTGCAGCCATTAAATGTTCTGCAGTAGGTAACTTCAGCTTTCTCCTCAGGTTGGATATCTCTATTCCAACATTCTCCATGAACTTCTGTACTGCAGCTTTGTCACTAGGATCTACACCAACCTTTATGATAATATTTTTCAACTCCTCATTTTGAACTGATAAGGCCCTTGAATTGGCCTTCTCCAACTTGAACTACTTGATAACCTTTGCTAGCATATTTTCAGCTTTAACAGCCGTGGCATTGCTATTAATTAGATCATTGACAATTAATTGTCCAGTCTACGTATGTAGATTCATCTTATCCAACAGTGGTATCTTCTTAACATCCATAGTTATATCTATAGCATTGAAACCGCTTCAGGATCCAAGAGACATCCCTGTTGGATGTGTTAAAACCATTCTGAACTGATCCTTCTCAAGATCCATCACAGTTAGCAACCTAGTCTGATTAGTAGCTATGTGATTCTTTGCCTGAGCATCCATATTAGCTTTTATTCTTTGATTCTTCTCTTCAATCTGTGTAAACAACTGTTTGACTGAGGGAACCTTTTCTTGGTAAAGCTCATGACCTCCAGGAGAAGAGGGAGCATTTTGCTCTTCATTTAAATGGAAGGTAAAACCTGGTGAATTTGAAGAATTATCTTCAGCCAACTTAGTTCTTTTCTCCTCTCTTGGCTCTTCATCATCTAACTCAACAACACAATCCTTACTTCTTTTATTTAACTTTTCAGTTATAATAGGTGTCTGAATTCTTGTTTTTGCTGAATTTACTTCTCCTGGGTTTGCCAAATTTTCTTGCTCAGGTCTACTTTTGTGAGTGAAAGCAAAATATCCATTTTCAACTCTCCTTTGGGAAATCAGTCCATGAGGATCATATGACCATTTTTCACCCAGTAACAGATGTGTCTCTTCCAACAACTTAGACACTTCACCAAATGCTTGTCTCGTATTTACCACAAAGGGTCCCACACTCATGGGCAACTTATACATGAGACCTTTCTTCATGGGAACAAAATGCACCTGATCTACATTGAGACTTTTTCTGATGAATTCAAGGGAAAAAAGCCTCATAGGCACAAAATTTGGGAGCCTGTAAGGCTCAATATTAGTTCCATACAATCTTATCTCAGAATATTCCTCAAACACAAACCAATCCCCAAACCTGCAACTAGGTCCCAACTATAAAAACTCCCTGGCTTTTGGTAGAAAACAAGGGGGAGAAACCCCATTCAATATTCTATAAGAAATTGACATATACTGACTGGAAAACTCAAAAAACCCTGCTTCATTTCCCTCTCTTCTAATTATGTCCAAAATATAACTGACTGCTTCTGTTTGTTGACATCCATTATATTTAACCCCAAACTCATAAATTCTTCAACATTTTGATATAAGAACAAATAAACAAGATTTGAGGAGAATTTAAAGGAACCTATGAGAGGAAAGCTCATCAAATGAGAGTTGACAGTCTCTTGCCAGAAATATGGAATATCCAGAACTATCCCTGGTTTCATCTTCATTGCGTACATTCCTAACACTGATTTTTCAACTGTAAGGTCATTATCTTTGCCCAGAATTTCCGCAATACAACTCAAAACTGGTCTATTTTTAGCATCAACAATCTCCAAATTGAATTCTTCACCTTCCAGTTGAAATTATTTTGAATTTGGTCTCAAATGAAACATACACTAATTAAATTCTTCCCCTGAAAGGTTTTCAAAATAACTTGTCAATGAGTCTTCTGTGAATTGAAGTGATGACTCATCTTCAGAGAAACCAAACGCGTGGCGAATCAACTGTGTCGACAACTGTAGAACATTCTCCCCCTGTGAATTCATTATAAAGCACTTACCAGGATACATTGAAGAAACCATCCAACAGATAAATTCGAGAAAGAAATGAGCTTTTGGGATACATGCAGACAAGACACCGGATTTCTTCATGGCAGAAAAAACTGGGGAATTCTCGGCATTTAGGGTTACTTGATGATAAAAGAGGGGGTGGTTTACGGAAGACACAGTATCTTGGATGTCTCTCTCATTGTCCATGAGGGAAATGTGGCTAGTCGAACCAGGTAGTGAAAATCGCTTGGCCATCGCTGTACAGACAACAGAAGCAATCCGTAGAGTAGTGGAGAATGAAAAGGTGGCAACGACACGGCTCAAAGGGAAAAACAATTAAAAATGATTTGAAAATGTGATAAAGATCGATTTTAAATCCGCACAAACCTGTAATAAATGCCTGAAATGACATGTAAAAAATCGTTGACAAGGTTTATCGTGGATTACAACTGTCTTCCACTTTGCCTCATGACGTCATTACGGAGGCTCCTAAAGTACGGCGGAAAACTTTGGCTAGTCCCCCCGCAATTAATCCACACCGTTGATCGTTGTTTACCCCGCGGTCAAACAGGTCAACTGTAGGGGCACTTGATTCAATAACCCACGAGCACTTTGCGCCTCCACATTTTATCATCTGGTTATAATCTTCTACACTTGCTACTTCCGCTTGGAGACTTGCTCGATGCTTAAACATGAAACTAACATACATCCAAATAAAGTTTAATAATAAACTTAATTTGCATCGAGCTTTTGGAAATGTTTCTTTTTTATGTCACAGTATAAAAAACATTATACTATAGCATATACTTTTTCTGAATTTCAGATTTTTTTTTTTTTTTTTTTTTTTTTTCAAAATAAAATAGAAAAGAATATGCAGATGATCCACAACACCCTCAATCTGTGAAAAGCCTCGGGCAACAAATCTTGCCTTGTACTTCTCCACACTCCCATCAGCTGCTTGCGTCACTTTGTAGATCCATCTCAAACCCACCACTGATTTCCCCTCTGGCCTCGAAACAATCTCCCATGCACTGTTTCAGACAATCGAATCATACTCTTCCACCATTGCATCTACCCATGCGGGGTCCTCCACAGCTTCCTCGAAAGAGGATGGATCTCTCACGATACACTTGCTCATAAGAGCCATGTATCCAGTATACCAGTCAAGTGATTGTCTCTGTCTGCGTTGTGATGTAGGTGCTCCTACAACCTTCTCTGCATCTTGAGCCAGTCGCTCAGCTTCTGTAGTGCGCTTCCGCCCTCTAATGGTTGGCTCTGCCTGAGTGGTCTCGTCCACTCAATGAACCTCCTCTTGTGGCTGATCCACATCTTGAGGCTCATCCTTAGGAACTAATAGCTCCTCATCTGCATGCAAGTGTGGCTCCCTCTCAAGCGAACACTTCATGGCTTTCTCCTCCTGAAATTTGATATCCCGTCGCACAACAGTCTTGCGACTGTCTGGAAAATACACACGATAGTTGTGGGGTGTATCAGTGTACCCCACAAATATCCCAACCTCCACAGTGAGCTCCAGGTTCTTCCTGGCATCCTTCGTCACATGAATGTAAACAGGTGAACCAAAAATCCTCAAATGGGAAATATCAGGCCTCTTACCAGAAAACGCCTCCTCGGGTGTACTCATGCCAAGTATCCTGTGAGGACAATGGTTCTGCACATATACGCGTGTGCATGCCTCGGCCAAGTGTATGGGAAGGCCACTGATCCGCCGCCGCCGCCATCGGCACCCACGATCGTTGTTCTTAGCTCAACAACCCCATTCGCATGGGTTGTAGTCTGTAGGCTCTCTTGGTGCTCTGTATGCAAAAGTCCTTGAACCATGTTCAGAGATGGTCCCGCCACCATTTTCGTTGCTAAGAGCCTTGACCTGTAGATTCTTTCTCAACTAGTGCCTTGAACTCACGGAACTTTGAAGTATGTCTCGCTCTTCTTACGCATGAAGAAAGTCCATCACTCTAGCACTTACGAAAAATCATCAATAAATATCACATAATACGTGTGCTTTCTTGTAGAATGTTGAAGCTGCGAGAAGGTTCCAGCACGTTTGTGTGGAGGTGTTCTTTCAAGGATCGTCGTGGTATGACTATCCTTCTGCGTCAAGGTGGTTAAAAATTTTCCCAAGGTACACCCCTTGCACTGATCTGACTGCGCAAGAGTGCCTTTAGGAAGCCCAATAGAAATCTGCTGTAGTATCTTCAAAGCTCCATGGTGAAGGTGGCCCAATCTCCGGTGCCACAACTTGCCATCATCCCAGCTCACCACTCCTTCTGCCTTGCCTACCATTGCTACGCAACCATCTACCTACAATTGATAAAGGTTCTTAACTCAAACCCCTATCCTCCAGGTCTCACCAGTTGCCTTACTACGTAGGAAAGCCTTTCCTTCGCTAAAGACAACATCATATCCCTTATCTTCTAACATCGCCACAGAGATAAGATTCTTCTGCAATCCTGGAACATGCATCACTTCCTTAAATACGAAGGGTTTACCAGACTCCCTCTCAAAGGAAATGGTACCAATACCGATCGCACTGTATCTACCATCATCGCCCATCTCGATGTGCACTCCAAGATCTTTCTCATCCAAATCAGTAAACAAATCTCGATCTCCTATCATGTGAAAAGACGCACCACTGTCAAGAAACCACACTGAACTCATCATACTTGAGACCAAGCATGCGATCAGAAAATCCGACTCAAGTTTGTAGGCTGAGCCTCTCCGTGCAGTCCGGCAACACCTTATTTTTGTTCATACTGTGGACAATTTGTGGTGTAATGTGTCCGTGTTGGTGACGGTGAAAGCACTTCACCTTGGACATGTTACTTGCTTCTTGCCTTTCGCACCAGATTGAGAAGGATTTTTCTTCCCCTTCCCTTTCCTTGCTTTGGCAGCCAAAGTGAAATTTTCTTCATCTTCATTCTTCGATGAAGATCCATCCCTGGTACCCCGCCTTATCTCCTCTTGCACAAGATCCGACCAAAGTTGCTCCCATCCTGGCAGTTTCTCCCGTCCATTGACAGAGTCTTCGTAGCTATGCCAACTCTTCGGAAGCCAAAGGAGAGCCAAGCTCACCAAGTCTTCTTCATCAACAGTAACCCCCACACTTCCCAACTCATCCTTGCATTGGATGAACTTCGTGAGGTACTTGGGCATACTGTCGCCTTTCTCCATTTTTATGTTTCTGAGTTTATCCTTGAGCGCCAACTTCCTCTGGTCGCTCTTGCTTTGAAATAAATCTGTCAAAGCTTTCCACATCAAGAATGGATAAGCCTTACCATGAAGGCTGGACACTATGTGATCCTTCCCACCTTCCAACAGAATCCTTTGACACTTTGTTGTCTTCTTTTGCCATGCGTCAAGTACGACAACATCACTAGAAGTAGGTTTTGGAATTTCTGCATCTATGAACTCCTTCAATCCATTGTCATCCAGCACTGCCTCCATCCTGTCCTTCCATGCAATATAATTCGAGCTGCCCTCAAGGGCATACTCCAATCGCAATCCATTGAAAGACATTTCAACCGACTGAAAACACTACTTCAAATTTGAATTCCACCGACTCAAAACTCAACCACTTCAATGTTTTGCAATTGCTCCAATGATCAATATAGCTCTGATACCATGTAGAAATTTGAATAACTGATCTATTATTCATCGAGATTCTCCTGATCACACACTATTTTAACTTCATGCACGATACAGAATCTCTTCTACCATTGATCATTAGTTGCGGAAATAAAAACAATTGCATGCGCACATTAAAACCATAAACAATCACACATATGAACACAGTATTTCATGGGAAAGCTTAAAGCTGAAAACCCCCAACTATCTGTATATTATATGTCATAGAGATCATGTAACAATCATTGTACAAAGCTCTTCACAAGCTCTCAGCACAACCTCCAATTGCTACACACTAATCAAGCTAAATCTAGCAAAACACATGCTCCAATCTCTGCCACTTGATAGCTAGCCTCTATTGCGTAATCAATGCTGTAGGATGGCTCATTAAATAACTTGAACCATCTGGCTTGTACTACGCAATCCTTATGGGCTCCTCCAATCACTGGTTGTTGCAAATATGCAACAGTATAGTCACAACTGATAGTTAACCTGCTCTTTCACCTATCTCTTATATAGTCTCCACTAAAAACACATTCATGCACTAAAGTTAAATGATGCATTCTTTAGTTGATTAATGAGTTTATAATTAATGAATTAATTAATAATTAATTCACACCACTCCCACTAATTGTATCAACTAGTTAAACTGAATACAAATAGCTCAACTATGTTTAGATTAGGTAAACTAAACACAACTCCATTAACTTCTCAATCAACTCCACCAAACTATGTCACATGAGTTCTGACTGAAGTATCCATGCAATAGCTCCACATAACCCTGGGCTATGTTCGTTTTTCGTCAGCTCTTGTGCCACATCTATGCACTTAACTGAAGTGCTCCAAGAGAATAAGATAATGTTTATAGTCCAAATATTATTAAGGGCTAATAATATTCGACATATCTATTTTTAGACTCGCAATCTAAAAATAGATTCCGCCCAATATGTTTAAAAATAGAAGTCCATCTATTTTTCCAACCTGACCAACCATCCACAAATAGCATCCTGCAACTCATAGAACATGATCCATATGTCTAAAAATAGACATAGTCTAAAAAATAGACTTTGCGCCAAAAATAGCCTGCGGGTCCACTTAGTGAGGCGACTTCTTTCCACTAAGCTCATCATCTTGTTGCAATCTCAACACTCCCTCTCAACAAGATAAGGATTATCTGCCACCCCTATCCTGCCCTTGTGGTATTCGAATTTGCTCCTGGTGAGCGCCTTCGTCAAGATATTAGCATCCTGATCCTCCGTGGGAATGTATGAAAGTAACATGATCTTCCGCTGCACACAATCTCTGATATGATGATATCAGATGTCAATGTGTTTAGATCTATCATGAAATACTGGATTAACCGAGAGTTTGATGCAACTCTGATTATCACAATAAAGTAGAGTAGGCTCTAAGTGTGAACCGAACAACCCGACCAGGATCTTCCTCATCCATATAGCCTCACATGCAGCCAAACTCATTGCCATATACTCGGCCTCTGCTGAATTGAGTGCCACGAATCTCTGCTTCTTGTTGTACCAAGAAACTGTTGTCGACCCGATACTGAAAATCCCTCCAGATGTGCTCTTTCTATCCATTGGGCTCCCTACCCAATCTGCATCCGTGAAGCCACACAGCTTCACCTCATTCGACTGTCTGTACCATAATCCATATCCCGATGTGCCTCTGAGATATCTCAATACATGCTTTCCTGCCTTCCAGTAGAGCTTGGTAGGCTTAACCATAGCTTGTGAAAGCTGGTTCACAGCATAGCATATGTCGGGTCATGTATTGACCAGATACATAAGCGACCCCACCAACTGTCGATAAACAGTGGCATCCACTACCTCCACCGAAGTAGCATCCTCCTTCCTCCATCCACTAGGAAGAGGAGTGACAACAAGCTTGCAGCCATGCATGTTGAACTTCTCTAGTATCTCCCGGGCATACTTGCCTTGAGAAACAAACAGTCCATCACTGCGCTGCCAAATTTCCAATCCTAGGAAATAATGAAGGAGGCCCAAGTCCTTCATCTCAAACTATTTTGCAAGATCATCCTTGCATGAGAGTATCAACAGCTCATCACCTGTCAAAATCAAATCATCTACATAAAGTACAATGATCAGCAACTTACCCTCCACCACAATCTGGTATAGGTTCGGATCCGCTTCACTCTTGGAGAATCCAAGTCCGATGAAATAACTGTCTATCCATGTGTACGAAGCACGAGGTGTTTGTTTCAACCCATACATCGCTCTCTTGAGCCTACACACATGTGACTCGCTGCTGGAGATCTCAAAACCTTCGGGCTGCTCTATGTACACCTCCTCCTCAATGACTCCGTTGAGGAACGCAATCTTCACATCCATCTGATGAATGTGCCACCCCATCTGCGCTAAGAGAGAAAGAATCGTCCGTATGGAAGAATACCTTGCGACAGGTGCAAAGGTCTCCTCATAATCGATCCCCTCAATCTGTGAAAATCCTCTTGCAACAAATCTTGCCTTATACTTCTCCACACTCCCGTCAGCTGCTTGCTTCACTTTGTAGATCCATCTCAAACCCACCAGTGATTTCCCCTCCGGCCTCAAAAAAATCTCCCATGCACCGTTTCTGACAATCAAATCATACTCTTCCACCATTGCATCTACCCATGCGGGGTCCTCCACAGCTTCCTTGAAAGAGGATGGCTCTGTCATGATACACTTGCTCATAAGAGCCATGTATCCAGTATACCGGTCAGGTGACTGTCTCTGTCTGCGCTATGATGTAGGTGCTCCTACAACCTTCTCTGCATCTTGAGCCAGTCGCTCAGCTTCTGTAGTGCGCTTCCGCCCTCTGATGGTTGGCGCTGCATGAGTGGTCTCTTCCACTCCATGAACCTCCTCTTGTGGCTGATCCACATCCTGAGGCTCATCCTTAGGAACTAATAGCTCCTCATTTGCATGCAAGTGTGGCTCCCTCTCAAGCGAACACTTCATGGCTTTCTCCTCCTAAAATTTGATATCCCGTCGCACAACAGTCTTGCGACTGTCTGGAAAATACACACGATAGTTGTGGGGCGTATCAGTGTACCCCACAAATATCCCAACCTCTGCGGTCGGCTCCAGCTTCTTCCTGGCATCCTTCGTCACATGAATGTAAACAGGTGAACCAAAATCCTCAAATGGGAAATATCAGGCCTCTTACCAGAAAACCCCTCCTCGGGTGTACTCATGCCAAGTATCCTGTGAGGACAACGGTTCTGCACATATACTGCAGTATTGCATGCCTCGGCCCACAAGTGTATGGGAAGGCCCTGATCATGCAACATCGCCCGTGCAGCACCCACGATCGTTCTATTCTTTCGCTCAGCAACCCCATTCTGTTGTGGGTTATGAGGAGTCTGTATGAGCTCTCATCGAATTCCACATACAACGATGCAAAAGTCCTTGAATTCGCCGAGATGAATTCACCACCATTGTCGACGCTAGGCCTTCACTGCTTCCGTTCTTTCTCAACCGGTGCCTTGAACTCACCAACTTTGGTATGTCTCGATCTTTCTCACGCATGAAGAAGATCCAACACTTACGAGAAAAATCATCGGCAATATCACATAATACCCATTACTCTTTGAGAAGGTCCACACACGTGCGGCCAATTCTCTCAAGGATCGTCGTGGCGTGACTATCCTTCTCGTGAAAGGTGGCTTTCACAAATTTTCCCAAGGTACATCCCTTGCACTGATCTGACTGTGCAAGAGTACCCTTAGGAAGCCCAATAGAAATCTGCTGTAGTATCTTCAAAGCTCCATGGTGAAGGTGGCCCAATCTCCGGTGCCACAACTCTCCATCATCCTGGCTCACCACTCCTTCTGCCTTGCCTGCCATTGATGTGCAGCCATCTACCTTCAATTGATAAAGGTTTTTAACTCAAACCCCTATCCTCCGGGTCTCACCAGTTGCCTTACTGTGCAGGAAAGCCTTTCCCTTTCTAAAGAAAACATCATATCCCTTATCTTCTAACATCGCCACAAAGATAAGATTCTTCTTCAATCCTGGAACATGCATCACTTCCTTCAATACGAAGGGTTTACCAGACTCCCTCTCAAAGGAAATGGTACCAATACCAGTCGCACTGTATCTACCATCACCACCCATCTCGATGTGCACTCCAAGATCTTTCTCATCCAGATCAGTAAACAAATCTCTATCTCCTGTCATGTGAAAAGATGCACCACTGTCAAGAAACCACACTGAACCCATCATACTTGAGACCAAGCATGCAATCAACGAAAAATACAGCTCAAATTGCGAGGCTAAGGCCTCTCCAACTGTAGTCCCAGCAGCCTGCTTATTTTTCTTCTTCTGTGGACAATTTGTGGTGTAATGTCCGTGTTGGTGACAGTGAAAGCACTTCACCTTGGACATGTCTTGCTTCTTGCCTTTCGCACCGGATTGAGAAGCTTTATTTCTCTTCCCCTTCTTTGCTTTGGCAGCTAAAGCGCAATTCTCTTCATCAGAGTTCTTTGATGAAGATCCATCCCTGGTACTTCGCCTTATCTCCTCTTCCACAAGATCCGACCAAAGTCGCTCCCATCCTGGCAATTTCTCCCGACCATTGACAGAGTCCTGATAGGAATGCCAACTCTTTGGAAGCCCAAGGAGAGCCAAGCTCATCAATTCCTCATCATCAACAGTCACCCCCACACTTCCCAACTCATCCCTGCATTGGACAAACTTCGTGAGGTACTTGGGCATACTGTCGCCTTTCTCCATCTTTATGTTCCTGAGTTTGTCCTTGAGCGCCAACTTCCTCTGGTTGCTCTTGATTTGAAAGAAATTTGTAAAATCTTTCCACATAAAGAATGGAGAAGCCTTACCATGAAGGATGGATACTATGTGATCCTTCACGCCCTCCAACAGAATCCTTCGACACTTTGCTGTCTTCTTTTTCCATGTGTCAAGTACGACAGCATCACTAGAAGTAGGTTTTGGAATTTCTGCATCTATGAACTCCTTCAACCCATTGTCATCCAGCACCGCCTCCATCCTGTCCTTCCATGCAATATAATTTGACCTGCCCTCAAGGGCATACTCCAATCTCAATCCATTGAAAGACATCTCAACTTCGACACCAAGAAAACACTGCTGCAAATTCGAATTCCACCAGCACAAAACTCAACCGCTTCAATGTTTTGCAATTGCTCCAATGATCAATATCGCTCTGATACCATGTAGAAATTTGAATAATTGATATATTATTCACCGATATTCTCCTGATCACACACTATTTTAGCTTCATGCATAATACAGAATCTCTTCTACCATTGATCATTACATGCGGAAATAAAATCAATTGCATGCACACATTAAAACCACAAACAATCACGCATATGAACACAGTATTTAATGGGAAAGCTTAAAGCTGAAAACCCCAACTATCTGTATATTATATGTCATGGAGATCATGTAACAATAATAGTACAAAGCTCCTCACAAGCTCTCAGCACAACCTCGAATTGCTACACACTATCAAGCTAGATCTAGCAAAACACATGCTCCAATCTTTTGCCACTTGATAGCTAGCCTCTATTGCATAATCAATGCTATGGGATGGCTCATTAAATAACATAAACCACCTGGCTTGTACTGCGCAATCCTCATGGGCTTCTCCAATTATCTGTGTGTTGCAAATAGCAACTGTATAGTCACAACTGATATTTAACCTGCTCTTTCACCTATTTCTGCACTGGTCTCCACTGAAACTGTCCATGCACTGAAGTTAGCTGATGCATTCTTTAGTTGATTAATGAGTTTATAATTAGTGAATTAATTAATAATTAATTCACACCACTCTCACTAATTGTATCAATCAGTTAAACTAGATACAAATAGCTCAACTATGTTTAGATTAGTTAAACTGAACACAACTCCATTAACTTCCTCAATCAACTCCACCAAACTCTCTCACATGAGTTATAACTAAAGTATCCATGCAATAGCTCCACTTAACCCTCAGGAATAGCGTAATTCCTTCTGTCAGCTCTTGTGCCACATCTGTGCACTTAACTGAAGTGCTCCAAGAGAATAAGATAATGTTTATAGTCCAAATATTATTAAGAGCTAATAATATTCGACATATCTATTTTTAGACTGGCAATCTAAAGATAGATTCCGCCCAATATGTCTAAAAATAGAAGTCCATCTATTTTTTCCAACTTGACCAACCATCCACAAATAACACCCTGCAACTCATAGAACATGATCCATATGTCTAAAAATAGACTTTGCGCCAAAAATAGCCCGCGGGCCCACTTAGTGAAGGCGACTTCTTTCCACTAAGCTCATCATCTTGTTGCAATCTCAACACAAAAGTCAGAGAAATGCTCTGAGCCTGTTTGACTGATAGTCTAAAACACTAAATACGTACAGGGGAGGGGAAATTAGTGATTTTTTTCCCAGTGATGAATATTACATGCTTTTTCCCACTTCTTTCTACCTACCCAACATTACTCTAGTATTTTTTTCTTCCTTTTGGCAGGTGAATTTAGGCTTGAAACCTTGAAACATTTATTCTTTTTAAAACATAACATATCTAATTCTACCTTATTTCATCCAAGGGCATAGATTAAACTGTTGAGCTCCTCATTATTCTCTACCTATCTACTAATTTGTCAACATTAAACTGTATGAAAAATCTTTATTCACTATCTAAAACATGGAAATTGAAAACATGACAAGTCAAGATTAAACATTTTAACTCATCATGGATTATGGCATTTATTGACACTCTGCCATAATAATTTGCAAAATGTAAAAAGTAGTGGCATTTGGACTTGCTCACTTTCAGGTTTTATTTCATCTTTTTTTTCTTTTGGGGTCTATATTTTGTAAGTCCATTTGATCTTCTTCTTTTAGGAATTTTTTACCCTCTTTTTTTATTTTTTTATTATTTTTCTTTTTCTTTTATTTTTTATTTTTTCAAAATATGGGAAAACAACTTGCAGAAAGCAAGGTATGTACATATTTTACAAGACTATCAAAAGTCAATTCAAAATTATGAATCCTATATTTATAGGACCCTAATAGGCTGTTGAATTACTGCTGAACACTTCACTAGAAGAAGAGCGTCTCCTTTATCTAGAAAGGTTAGATGAAACCCGCTGCTTTGCTGCTCTGGTTATTGAAGCACAAAAAAAGTGAGTCAAAGCTCATTTTGACCAATCAGTTTCCCCTTATTCTTTCATTGAAGGAGAGTTCGTCCTCCTGTACGACCAAGCTCATGATAAGCTAGGGGTAGGTAAATTTCAACCCATGTGGCATGGGCCTTACATTGTTAAACATGTATTGCAGAATGGGGACTATGAGCTCATTGATTACGAAGGTTGTCCTTTAGAACAACCCAGAAATGGGTTGTATCTCAAAAAGTATTATGCCTAAGTCATTCATGCATCATTTGTGTATATATGTGTTTTTTTCATTTTTGTACATGTTTTGATTTGGTATGCTTTGCGAGCATTTGCCTGCTTATTTGGGTCTTGCTTATTTGTGTATATGTCTATTACCCCTTATGTCAGTTTCGCGGATGGTGCTTCCCGCAGTACCAGGAATTTGTCTTCAGTATCCTGGGTAATCTATGATCCTGCTGGTGAGTTGATAGAACTGCAAGGTATTTTTCTAGGACGGACTATAAACAATGTCGTTGAATATAGTGTTGTCCTTGAACTATTAACTGAGGCAATCAATCTCAGCATACATGCATTGCTTGTAAATCTATATTAATAGCTTGTTGTTCTGAAACTCAATGGTCATTATTCAGTCAAAAACCCATACATTTTGAGATTGTATTTACGTATTCATTTGTTGGAAAGAAATTTTGATTTTATCACATATCAACATATTCCTAGACAAATGAATGCATTAACTGATATAGTGGCTAACATTGTATTAGATATGCATTTGTGTATTTTGTAAAATCATCATCATGTGAAAAATATTCATATAGGAAAATAGATGTATATATATATATCATATGTTTACATTAGTGTGCATCATACATTCAAAAAATATGTGTGTTTATGTTACATCCTGAGACATCATGTCTCTCAAAATATGCAGATATAAAGCCTAGGTGTCTAATCGGCATGATGCTCATGGTAGCATGTCATTGCCCGTACAAGCCGCCTCAGCAAGCAGTGAATATGGCTTGGCACCCCGACAGTATGTCTCTGGTAGGCATGAGGAACATCGTTGAATCGTGCATAATCCGAAGCTCCACATGTGGTCCCCTCTAGGTTGTGCACAAGCTCCTCTTCCTCGCCTCCCTCGCCATGAGGGTCGAAATCACGAGGAATTCACCTCGCGATTGGAGACATGCCCACGGGTCTCTCTGGGCTGACATCTGCAAATACATGGATTTAATGTCAGAACATACATAATTAAAAAAAAATAATAACACTCATGAAAATAAAAAATGAGTCTTACCCATATCTTCATCCCAATCCTCTCCCTCTGGGAGTGGGAGGTCCGGATCGCCAGTCCTCCACGACGATCAACTGTCAGTGGAGCCAATCAAAGAACTCCGGTCTCCAGGACATCTGTTGACTGCCCCTTGCCCTTGGCATCAGAGCCACCCATCGGGCTATCCGTGGTTCTCTCACTGGTGGTGTTAGGACTATGACCTCTTGACGCTGAAAAATTGGTAGTCGTTCTAGGAAGAACAATACCAAGATAGACCCATAACCAAATTTCTTCCATTTTTCCTTCTTGCATTTTGTTAGCTAACGTTTCATGTTTATTGTCATGGCCTCTGGCCAGTTGTAGATGGTCAGTGTCAAGCAGTCTACAGTAAGAAGCAACTGTGTTTTTGTTGCTTCATGCGGTGCTTGCGATCCTGCAACTCTTGTGATGGTATGTAGCACTACTTTTAGTGCTAAGTCTGGGATAGTTTGGATATCAACTTTCCCACTTCCTGTTCCCTTCCATGCCCCTCGACATACCCTGTCCATTACCATGGACATACTCTCCATGCAAGGCCAAGTACTGGTTAGGATCGGTGCTGCTCCCCTCCGCGACAATCCTGTGATAAAGTAGACGTTAAAAACATCAACCTCAAGTTCCTGATCTCGAAGGATGGAATTTTCCTGATCCTCATCCCATATGTTGATCAAATATTGTAGCAGCTCCGGTTGAGCACGAAGACACGGTGTTAAGAAGAACTTATTCAGTCCACAGTCTCTGAGAGCTTCCATGCATCTCTCATTCCCCATGGCAAGCTCGTCCTCTTCGTCGTGTTCCCGTTCTTTCCATTCGATCACCATTTTTCCAATTCCTACCTGAAAACGCATTCATATGAATAGTATTAGCCATTTTCGAAGCTTGGATTTGTGAATAATTGGGGTATTTGACTTGCATTTTGCACACAAAATGGTTTGCGCCGTTGGCGGGACTGTTTCCCAAATAGTCACGCCAATGAGCGCACCCTAGTGTATAAAATTGGGCGATTGGCGCGACTCCGTGCTCGAAACCCGTGCCAACCGTCGTGCCTTAATATTCACATTTCCTCCCCCAGAATTCAAAATTGGAAGTTGGAGGTAGTAATAAGTGACATAAAATGAAGGGAGAGATCTTGGCTCTTACCTAGAACTGATGGATTGGAGATTGGTCTGCTGGATTGTCCACTATCATCGCCGCAAAATCACACTATAAAATGGGTAACTATTGCTCCACAAGAGATAAAAAGTGAAAGGTAATTATTTTTTACTATTTTTGGCATTTTATAACTTTTAACAACCCTAATTAGGTCCTAAGACATGTTTTTCAGTTATTTTATTATATTATTTTTGAGAAATAGCTTTTAGACATCTCTCTTGTGCAGCAACAAGTTTTCAGAACATAGTGATGGAGTAACGAGTTAAATATACTTTTTCGGACTCGGTAAAAACACGAAAAATTTACTACTGGAGTCATTTTTCAACTCTTTTCTAACTCTCTAAAATTGAAAATATTATCGAGACACTTGTCGTTTCAAACTCGTTAAATGGCTGCAAAGCGATATCTACCTAGTATATGTTTACCCCTTTTTCAGGTTGGGATAGATTATTTATGAAAAAGGAATACCTTAGGCTATCGCGACTAAGAGGTTCTTTCGGATATTGTTTTCTACCTTTTTGGTTCTGAGAGACTATTTACGAAAAGGGCCATGATGGAGTTCTCTTTTCTGCCTTCTTTTCAAACTCTCTAAACATGAAAAGATGTCGAGTTCTCCCTTTGTCAAGCTCGTTAAACCCTGATGACATCGGATTTTGTCATGATGACGTTACTCGAGTTCCTCCTTCCTAGGGCTCATAAAATGAACTAAGATCGATTTTTCCGAAGGACAAATTTATAGCACAAGCATATGTTATCCCCTTCATGCTTGTTTTAAAAATTAATTGAGGTACTCGCCAGAAATGGTGGGGGAAAATGGAACCAAGTTTTAGTTATGTTGGAAATATGTCGCTCTTGAACATGGCACTTGCCTGCATTCGTGTCGGGTTGAGGACATCTCATTTCATCATTTTTTCTTCCATGGATTTGGGTAATCTCTTTTGGCCTCTCATCTGCTCTTTGCCACGTCATCATGACCTTAGATCCTTTAATGTAAAATACTGCCAAATCCAGTGTCATGCTGCTAATATGTTCAAGAGAATTTTGCCTCTGCAGTTTTCAACCTCCCTCTGATTCTCTGTTGGTCTTGTTTCATCATCATATTTCTCTGTCTCGTATCAATGATATGGGAAACATTATGGCCCACTTTCGATCAAGTCACTTCCTATCGACTTTAGCTCATTATCTAGGAATTTGATCTAGAGACTCCCTTCTGGTACCTTGGAGCTTGCATGCCTCAATGGCAGGTTCTTCACATTTGAAGCAAGGTCCACATCATTGGCCTTCGATCAAGTGATTCTGTGGATGTTCGACACCAAATCACTGTTCACATTCCGTGGATTGTACCAGTTGTACCTTGAGATCCATTTTCATTATTGGTGGTTTCTCTCGTGCCTGTTAATAGCTTTCATCATTGGCTGGTAATCAGGTGATTTTCTTGCATGTTCAACTTCAACTCATATATTTGCATGCTTGAATTTGTACTTGTTCAGGTCGAGATGGAGCGCAAGACCCTTGGTTTTGTCTGATAAAATCCAGGCTGCAGATTTTCGTAGATTATCATAAATTATTGCATGAATCTTTTGATTGGATGGCTGCGACCATCCCTGAGTCTATTTGTTGATCCTTACTGCTGGATGGTTGTGTCCATACCTTGGATCTTAGTTTTATATACTCTATTATGGATGGATGTGCCCATACCACATGTTCATGTATGAGAGATATCAATTGTATTCACAATTGTAGGTTTTCCGATAGTGGTGTTTGGTTCGAACGCGTTCTCATAAAGCATTTCGCCCCTCCCTCTCCCTCAGACCTTTAGGGGGCATCTGTTACACAACATTTTTTCACTGTCCCTGAAATCCCCATCTCGCCCATTGGAGGGTCATTTCCATGATTAATAAGCAGTGTCATGCCTTGCAAGGACCATCATTGTATCCCTTTACATGAGATTAATATTCCTTATGTTGACAATTCCTTGAGAAGAGACTCAAAACCCCTTGTTTTTGCCTTGGTGCTGGTAGTCAATTATGCCCTCGTGTTGAAGAGGAAGATTAACACTGGGCCCCACGCCAGCTGGCGCTTTGTCCCAGTTTGCCACCTGCACCAAGATGTTTATGGAATATTTTTTAAAAATAGAGGCGGAGATTCCACTCCAACCACCTTGAGGATGAGTCATTGGGAGTGGTTGAACTGAAAAACCACGGACTCCCTCCTTTAGTTAATGTTTTCCACTTCTTATGGGAACTCCCTAAAGGATAGGCCTCCCTCCCACCTTTGTAGGGATCCTAACCTCCTCCTTTTCGTCTATAAAAAGAAGCTACCTCTCTTTGCACAAGCTAGCTTAACAGCTGAAGAGCTGAACTTGGAGAATTAAGCATATTATAGAAGAATACTGGAGAGATATAATAAGAAGGAATTACGTTAAGAGAGCTTGAGTCCATGTCTTTTGAGAGAGCTTGAGTCCATGCCTTTATCTTGTCCGAATTCCTTGACGAGCATTTGAGACGCGCTCTGATTGAACCCCGCTGGAGGAGACTGCGACACCAAAGCATCGGTTGTAACTCTTCCTTCTATCAATACATACACGTGACTATTGTTTGGTTCCCACTTTGTATTATGTTAGATGTTTAATGCAATATGATTAGCCCTCTTTGACTGGCTAGTAGTTATGAGTGAAATTATTATGTTGTATGTTGTTCTTGTTTTTGTTCTATGTGCAGGTATCTGAGCATGACTGCGAAAGGATTGTGACTTGCCGAGACAGGAGCGAGAGGCCACCACCACTACAGCAATGACGACAGTGTTGGACTCCAGGTAGGTCGATCTACTGTGCCCTCTTTTCATTCAATAATTAGGAATCAACACTCTAGCATGTCTCTTTGTTTCTAGACCCACTCTAGGGCTAGAGGGATCGTCTCTGTCTGTAGAGAGAAATTAGACATTATTGCTTTCACGTATTTGTATAATACCTGCGAAAAATAAATAAATAAGCTTCCACATGAGCTTCTATCTCTATAAATATTAATTTATGAGATACAATGAAAGCAATAGAAAATTTAAAATATTGTTTTTTAAACTAACATAAGATAATGTTTGCAAAATCATTAATTTCTTATATACAAGTAACACAAAATTCAGTGGAAAATAAACATGGAAAAATAATATGAAATAGTACATAGTAGCTAGTACTAGTTGCTTAGTTTAAATATAGCTAAATTAAAGTGTTTTTTGTCTCCATGATGGCAACTAGTTGACAATAACTTTAATGATATGGGTATTACTAGGATAACCCATGAGTATGTGAATTTGATGGTCTAGATTATATATACTACATATGCTTCTCTCATTCTTGGCATTAGACATGATTATGACACTAAGCAAATCTACAACATATGCATGGATATGGTATTCCACTACTACCCTTACTTAGATATGATTACCTTGTTAGTAGTCCTCTTATTAATGTATCTAATTTTCACTTTTAGAAATAACTATCCCAAGTGATATTTTAAATATGTTGTAGAAATTTCAGACTTAAAATAATATAATTTAATAGTAAAAATTGCTTTTCCAAATTCCTAAATATGTAATTCCTTAGTTATACCAATACTTGCTTAAATTATGGTGACCAACAACTAATAGTAAATGTGTTATTTATGTGAGCATGAGCTATTTTAGAGGATTTTAATTTTAGATGATTTTACTATAAATCTTAATAAACAAAAAATATTTTAAGAATATCTAAAATTCATGGAATAAGTATTGTGACTGCCTCCAAAAGTTATGGCATAAAATTTTGAAGTAGTTATGTCATTCTATTGTGCAAAGGCTACAATAAGACCTTCAAATGTAAAAAGTTATGGCATAAAAATTTGAAGTAGTTATGCCATTCTGTTGTGCAAAGGCTACAATAAGACCTTCACATGTAATAATTATAGAATAAGAGTACAATCAATCATATTAAAAATAGATAAATAAAAATATTATTAATGGATAAAAAATTTGAATTTGTAAATTGTTGAATCATGGAGAAGGCTTCGATTTTTTTGGTCAAAACAAGCTAACAAAGAGTCAAACAAAAAATCGAGTGTGTAAGAACTCCAACAATCCATTTGTTGGTTGACAAGTATTAGTTTAGCATTGACTAAACAAAGTTATAATGTTTAACTTTGGAAAACAAACCATAACTTGAAGGTCTTATTGTAGCCTTTGGATAATGAAATGTTATGCACATAATTATCTAACATTTTTGTGCCATAATTTATGGATGCAGTTCCAATATTTATGTCATGATTTTTAGATATTTGTGCAGTTATTTCCCACCATCTTTTAAGCAATTATTTACATAAAAAATAAAAGATAAGAACGATATGTAGATAATTATACTTACCAATAGTTACTTCCCACCATATTTATTTGTAGATAATTATTTTTTCCATTTCATATACAAATTTGCAACACTTTTGAAAGTATAATTTTAGGTGGTTTTACTATAAATCTTAATAAACAAAAAATATTATAAGAATATCTAAAATTCAGGGAATAAGTATTGCAACTGCCTCCAAAAGTTATGGCATAAAAATTTGAAGTAGTTATGGCATTCTATTGTACAAAGGCTACAATAAGACCTTCACATGTAATAATTATAGAATAAGAGAAAAATTAATCATATTAAAAATAAATAAATTAAAATATTATTAATAAATAAAAAAATTGAATTTGTAAGTTGTTGAATCATGGAGAAGGCTTCAATTAAACAAAAAAATTGAGTGTGTAAGAACTCCAACAATCCATTTGTTGGTTGATAAGTATTAGTTTAGCATTGACCAAAGAAAGTTATAATGTTTAACTTTGGAAAACAAACCATAACTTGAAGGTCTTATTGTAACCTTTGGATAATGGGATGTTATGCACATAATTATGTAACATTTTTGTGCCATAATTTATGGATGCAGTTCCAATATTTATGTCCTTATTTTCAGATATTTGTGTAGTTATTTCCCACCATATTTTAAGCAATTATTTAGTTAAAAAATAAAAGATAAGAACATATGTAAATAATTATACTTACCAATAGTTACTTCCCACTATATTTATTTGCGGATAATTAATTTTTCCATTTCATATAAAATTATGGCATAAAAATTTGTAGTAGTTATGGCATTCTATTGTGCAAAGGCTACAATAAGACCTTCTCATGTAATAATTATAGAATAAGAGTACAATCAATCATATTAAAAATAAATAAATAAAAATATTGTTAGTAAATAAAAAAATTTGAATTCGTAAATTGTTGAATCATGGAGAATGCTTCAATTTTTTTGGTCAAAACAAGCTAACAAAGAGTCAAACAAAAAATTGAGTGTTTAATAACTCCAACAATCCATTTGCTCATTGACAAGTATTAGTTTAGCATTGACCAAAGAAAGTTATAATGTTTAACTTTGGAAAACAAACCATAATTTGAAGGTCTTATTGTAACCTTTGGATAATGAAATGTTATGCACATAATTATCTAACATTTTTGTGCCATAATTTATGGATACAATTCCAATATTTATTTCTTAATTTTTAGATATTTGTACAATTATTTCCTACCATATTTTAAACAATTATTTACATAAAAAATAAGAACTAAAAACAATATGTAAATCATTATACTTACCAATAATTACTTCCCACCATATTTATTTATAAATAATTATTTTTTTCATTTCATATACAAATTTACACCTATTTTGAAAATATAATTTCAATGTAAACATACAAATTTACTCATGCTACTCACCTTAATATATGACAATTTTTTTGCAAAAACACCAAAGGGTGAAGCATTGGTGCTAAGAACTTACAGATTCAAAGTAGGCGTGAAGTGAGTCCGTTACATTGAAAACACACAAAACAATAAAATGAATGTAGAAATAACCATCATATTATTATTGAAAAATAAAATATACATGCATATATAACTTTTCTTTTCTAGAGACCATTGAAAGTGAATATGAATTGGACTCATATCCTTTAAAATAAATCTTCTTAATATGAATTGGACTCATATCCATTAAAATAACTCTTCTTAATGCCAGTTACTATCAATGGTTGCTACAATATCTAAAGACATTATAACGATGTGAAATTAATATTTAATTTTTTTTACAACAATTAAAATATTTATTTATAAAACCAAAATATATTTTATGTTGAGATAATGTCTCATTTATGATGCATACTACAGTTTAGGGATTGGTTTGGTGTGTTGGAGGATGTTGAGAGATTCTCTCAACTACTCCCTCCAAGAATGGAATTAGTTGGATCTCAACAACACTATAAATATTGTAATGTATTAGTGTGATTGAATATAGAGAAATAATTATTTGTGTGTGAATGTTGTGCGTTCCTGCTCTCTCACAATTTCTAATATGGTATCAGAGCCTAGCTGAGCTTAATCCCTCACGGGAGTGCTCAGAAAGATGAGAAGAAAATTGTGAGAATTGATTCTATAGGAATAGGATTTCGTGGGTAGATTACTGTGTGAATTTTTGTATGTATTGTGTACGTATTTGACATTGCAGGTAGCCAGCGCCGGGATGAAATTGTGACAGCGTTTTGTGATTAGAGACAGTGGCATTTGTGTGGATTCTGGGCGAAAATCCACAAGCTGGTTCGTTGAGAGGTAGAATTAGTCCGTAACATGGGAAACTGCATCTCTATGCCAAATGCAGGCATAAACAAGGATGTTGTTACTGATTCACGAGGTTTTCCATTGGTCCGCAAGTCTTCATTCCGATCTCTGCCAAATTCCAAACCTAAAGAGGTCACCAAAGAAGATTTTTTAAGGATGCTGGAAGATCCGTCATCTTATTGGGTGTATCTACGGTTTAAAGAAGAATCTAACGTTGCCAGCCAGTGCTTCTATGCTCTTGACATACAAGAAATGAGATATCTGCCTCTGCCCAATTATCCTGTAGACACATATGCGAACACTGCCAGTTCAGTCTTGTATAATAAGCTTTACGTTATAGGTGGTAGCAGAGGCATATACCCTTCCAATGTTGGTCACGTGTTTGATCCAGTCTCGCATGCCTGGTCTGATCCGATTCCGAGCAGGGTCTATCGGCGAGCGGCTGTTGTGGCCTCGGTGGATGGAAGAGTTTATGTGTTTGGAGGGTACCCTGTGCAAGATGAAGAATGGGGTGAAGTGTATGACCCATCTAGTAATACATGGACGCCAATCCCGGGGTGTGACACGCTTAGGACTAATGGCATGGTTTATTACTCATCAGGAACATGTATTTGGGTATCATCTGAGTTGACCCAACTGCGTTGTTGGTCAACTATATGTAATAAGAGGGTAGATATATTTCTTGCCTTGTGTTTGATGGAAGCTGCAAATTTATTTGCGGAAGATGGAGGTTGCAATTGCTAGAAATTTTCGGGAGAAAGGTGCTATACTGCTAGAGAAATTAAAGCTGCTTGTTAGATATATATTATGTGACATTTGTTGTGAGATTTGTACAGTGCAGAACCAACTATGAACAATTTAGCATTATTTAAATTAGTCGTTCTTGACGTCCTACAGGGACGAGAGAAAAATTGGCTAATTTAATTGTGTGAATTTGTTATATGCTGATCTTGTTGTACTACAGGCCAAGGAGCATCAGTTACAGGTTACAGTGTGAGATCCAATTGTGTGAAGCAGGTCAAGTTGTTAGATTAGCTCTTGAACACATTCAGTATTCAGACCATTTGCCTAGCCACTGATGGATAACCGAAACCGAAATATCCGACAGATGGTGATTGGTCCATAGGATGGTTCATCACTTGTCAGCTCTATCGCGGAAGCCCCGACGAGCCGAGTTGTCAATACTGTTGATCTTGCAAAGTTCATTATTACTGGTCAGAAACAAATGTATTTTAAATGGGTTGAATGGTAGCTCGAAAATGGTGGAGAAAAAGAGCGGTTTCTATGAGATCTCAGAGTGGGTACAAATGTTAATGTAGGCATTAAGGGGGGGTGTTGAGATAATGCCTCATTTATGATGCATACTACAATTTAGGGATTGGTTTGGTGTGTTGGAGGATGTTGAGAGATTCTCTCAACTACTCCCTCCAAGAATGGAATTAGTTGGATCTCAGCAGCACTATAAATATTGTAATGTACTAGTGTGATTGAATATAGAGAAATAATTATTTGTGTGTGAATGTTGTGCGTTCCTGCTCTCTCACAATTTCTAATATTTTAATGTAGAATTTTATTTATTTATCTAATTCTTATATATTTCACTTTACATTCATCAAAATACAATACATATTTATGAATGAATGAATAGTATTTCAATCTTTATAAGACTAGAAATAGTTTATGGGATTACTAGTTTCTTTAGTTTTTGCCTTTTGTAATTCAATCATTTTTGTACTCAAATTAATGTTGAACTGATCCAACCTTCTAATAGTTCCCTCACTGAAAGATAATGCCACAGAAAACATACTGCCATAATTGTCTATGATGTCTCTACATCCCCTTCTTCCCAAGCTTATTTAGGTCTCTTCCACGGTCGCTTTGGTTCTTAATTGAGCAATAAGAATATTTGCTCGAGTGAATGCTAGCTCCAATGTACTCATTTTGTTGGAGATGACAAATAGGGTTGAGTTTGTGAACATAGTACTTCTTCTTTCTAACCAACTCTTTTTCCCATATATACTTAAGAAACCTCTCCATAACAAATATCTTTGACTCTTTGTTGCTATTTGTGAGACACATTAAAATAAATATTCCATTTTTACATTTATTTATTATTTATTTTTTTGTTTTCACTAATGAATTTATTACTTATCATACTACTCATCAACAACTTCGCTAAAAGACCACCAAACCATCCTACGCTATACTATTTCAATAACTTAAACCTAAATCAGCCATGTTATCAACAATTTCCGTCTCTCACCCTAAGAGCACATTAAAAGAAACATACACGTGGCGGTGTTCTGTCATTATTGAATTAGATATTTTGGGTGCAACGCGGAAGAAAAGAGAGATCCTTTCACAAGAGTAGAGTACGAAGGGTCCCTGCTACTGCAGGGCCTGTAATGGCGTCAGTAAGAAGGGTGTATTCCAAAGGACGGAGATTATGACAGAATACTGACAGGCTCAATGTGAATTGCCCATCTGCCATACCTCAAATCAGTACTTCCGTGCCGCCCTGTTCCCTTGCCTTAAAGTCTCATATATTAAACCTCCTTCCCTCGAAAATTGAAGCCGATAAGATAAAGCAAAGACTATAGAGGCATTCTTCTAGATGTTCGAAAGTACCACGGCTAGGGAAAAAAAAAAAAAAAGTCTATAGAAGTCCAGATGTATTCTTTTACGAGTGTGAAAGTTCAACAGCACAAGAAAGTTGAATTGGATGTCCGCCACCTTTGCTGGAAAATGTTGAAATTTTGAGAATTCCAAGAGAAGAGAATAGGCTCTCCTCCTAAACACAGAGAAGTAAAAAAAATTGACAGGAGACAGAGTTTCCAGACTTTTAAAACAACTTTTGTTTCTTTCAAAACTGTTACAAATTCTTCCTCTTCAGAGAGGGATAACAACAATGGTGACTGCTACAGACGCAGTGCACAGAACTCTCTGTCTCTTTCAAAAAACCAATACTCTGTCTTCAAACAGTCAACACACTGCTGTGTATTTCATTCTACTTTCGCGCTGCTGTGCGAAACAATAAGACAAAAAAAATACAATACAATAGACTTCGCGGGCCTTTGGCTTTTATATGCCGCGCATATTAAAACATTACACAAACCATATTAAAACTTTTAAAAACAAATACGATGCGCGCCATAGAAGGTGGGGACCACATCGAAATCGCAAACAACAAACAAGTGCACACAACAGAAGTTACGATTGCGATCCGAAAGCGGATGCGATTGGTAATTATAAAAGCTGGCTCATAAACCAATCGGGTCCGCCACCTCAAGAATGTGCGATCGGGCCTCGTTCAAAAGAGTTGCGATTGCTGATCAAAATCCGGATGCGATTGAACTTTATTAACTCCACTGTATTCTACCATCGGGTCCGCACTTTTAAACAATGTGAAATCGGGCCCAAAACACAAAACCTTCCGATTGCGATCAATGATCCGGATGCAATTTACCAATAGGCTGTGGTACATAACCGGATTGGGTCCGGCCTTCAATCGGGGCTCATAACAAAAGACCGCCGATTGATCCTTGCGATTGCGCTCCTGCGATTCCATTGAAATATCGCCACGTGGTCAGGTGGACCCACGGGCCTCACGCTATACGGGAGGGCGATTTATTATATGGTTTCAATGTATTAAAACGTTCCATTGCGGAACTCAACACATCTGCAAGACATTTGATTATGCGATATGTGATTGCGATTGGATCGCATCGCATCGCGGCTCCATATCAACAAGACACTCGGTCCTTGTAACATTTGTATTGCGATTTGCGATTGTGATCGCATCGCAGAACTCCTCATCAACAAGACACTGTTTCAGAAATAACTTTGGTTGTTGAGGGCTTTAAAGCCCGAAATGACTGTCTTAACTCAATCTGCCCCTCCGTAAAGCTAATCTCTGTTCTTCCGTAGACAAAAAACGGCTCTGCCCATCACTGAGTTAATTCTTCTGCAATCCGTGGCTGCGGCCCATCAGGAGTAAATTCATCTCCATTCTTCTTCAATGCAGAGTGCTGTGCACTCAAAATTCTGCTGCCTCTATGTACTCGTTTCCTTCCTGCCCAAAGGCATGGCAGGTGACTTTAATATTTCAACACTCCCCCTTAAAGTCAGCTGCTGGGTTATTCATCATACCCAGGCATTTTCTTAAAAATTCAAAGGTCTTCTGTCCCAATGGTTTAGTTAAAATATCTGCATATTGCTCCTCTGTTTTACAATGATGTAAAACAACTTCAGTATTATTCACCAATTCTCTGATATAATGATACTTTGTGTCTATGTGCTTTGTTCTTTTATGAAACACATAATTCTTTGACAATGCAATAGCTGAGCTATTGTCACAATAAATCACATTACCCTTTACCTGTTCTTGGCACAAACTTCTCAACATCCTTCTCATCCAAATTTCTTGACACGCTACTGCTGTAGCTGCCACATATTCTGCCTCTGCTGTAGACAATGCTACAATAGGCTGTTTCTTAGAAGCCCATGAAATGGCTCCTGAACCCATATGAAAAATATAACCAGAAGTACTCTTCCGATCATCTACACTTCCAGCCCAATCACTGTCAGTGTATCCAACTAGTTCTGAATTTTCTGAAGTAGTATATAAAATACCAAATCCTTTTGTTCCTTTCACATACCTCAGAATTCTCTTTGCTGCTTGCCAATGTGCTTCTTTTGGCTTTTCCATAAATCTGGAAATTAAACTAACAACATGCATAATATCCGGCCTAGTTGCAATCAAATACATGAGGCTGCCAACTATGCTTTTATACAAACTTGGATCGACATCCTTGCTGCTGTCCTCTCTGCTGAGTTTTAATCCCATTACTGTGGGAGTGATTGCTGCTTTGCACTCCTACATGTTGAATCTTTCCAAAACTTGATTCACATACTTTGCTTCAGAAATAAAAATTCCTTTCTCACCTTGCTCTACTTCTATTCCCAAGAAGTATCTAAATAAACCCATGTCAGTCATTTCAAATTCATCTTTCATGACTGTTTTAAAATTTTCAACAAGGTAATCATCATTACCTGTAAAAATTAAATCATCAACATATAAAACAACAATCAATAACTTACCATCCTTTTCTTTGATGTAAAGGGTGGGTTCTCCCTCACACTTTTCAAATCCATTCTCCAATAGATAAGAATCTATTCTGCTGTACCATGCTCTTGGTGCTTGTTTCAGCCCATAAAGAGCTTTCTTCAATTTACAGACCTTATGCTCTTGGCCTTTCTTCTCATATCCAAGAGGCTATTCCACATATACCTCTTCCATTAAAACTCCATTTAAAAATGCGGATTTTACATCCATTTGATATACTTTCCATCTATTTTGTGCTGCTATGGACAACACTGCTCTTACCGTCTCCATTCTTGCAACTGGTGCAAAAGTTTCTTCATAATCGATCCCTTGCTTCTGCTTATATCCTTTGACAACAAGTCTGGCCTTGTGTCTTTCTATCTTTCCTTCAGCATTGCTTTTGGTCTTGTATACCCATTTAACTCCAATGACTTCTTTACCTTCTGGTAGATCAACTAACTCCCATGTTCTATTCTTCTCTATGGCTTTAATTTCTTCATCCATAGCTTCTATCCATTTTCTATCTTTAATAGCATCTTCAAAATGAATAGGATCATCAACTTGACAATACAAAGAAAATAAGGAATTCATACCTTCATCTACTTCTCCTTGCTCATAGATTTCTCTAAGGCTTCTGAATCTTGTTCCTCTTTCACTTGGTGTAGCCGTGCTTGATGAAGCACTCGATTCTGCTCCTTGTGGTGTACTCGGTGAACCACTGCTGCTTCTTCTCAAGGGTGTTCTCACTGCCGCTTGAGGCGTCCCTTGCTGGCCTTGCGCTGCTGGAGGTTGTGCAATGGATGGGTTATTAATCTCAGCCACATCTACATCATCTTCATCATGAGATAAACAGTTTTTGACATTAACTGTTTTCTCAATGCTTCCATCCCACGCTTCCTCTTCGATGAATTGCACATCTCTGCTAATTACAAACTTCTTTGTGGATGGGTTATACAGTCTGTATCCTTTGGAAGCTTCACAATATCCAAGGAAAATGCACTTCTCCCCCTTACTATCCAACTTCTTTCTCAATTTGTCTGGAATGTGTGCATATGCTACACACCCAAAAACTCTCATGTGGGTGACTCCCTGTTTTCTGCCACTCCACGCTTCTTCTGGAACTTTGTTCATCACTGCTTTTGTAGGGCATCTATTCAAAATATATACAGCACAGTTTGCTGCTTCTACCCAATACTCATTCGGTAAGTGTTTCACCTTTAGCATACTTCTCACCATCTCCATTATGGTTCGATTCTTTCTTTCAGCCACTCCATTCTGTTGCGGCGTGTACCTGGTGGTAAATTGCTTGTGTATGCCACTCTCTCTGCAAAACCGCAGAAATTCTTTTGAAATATATTCTCCTCCTCTATCTGTTCTGAGGACTTTAATGTGAAGTCCGCTCTGTTTTTCTACAAGAGCTTTAAATTGACGAAATTTCTGAAATACTTCACTCTTATATTTTAAGAAATAAACCCACACTTTTCGTGTGAAATCATCAATGAAAGTCAGCATGTAATTGCTGCCCGAAACAGATGCTGTTTGCATCGGCCCACATAAATCTGAGTGGATTATCTCCAAAGGTGCTTTCGCCCTTATGCTTTTCCCTGAAGGAAAATTTTCTCTGTGTTGCTTTCCCAAGATGCAGCCTTCACATAGGCTGTCAGGCTTTTCAATCAGTGGTAAACCTCTTACCATTCCTTTTCTGTGCAGCAAATTCAAGCCTCCGAAATTTAGATGTCCAAATCTCAGATGCCATAACCAATTTTCATCTTTCTCTTCCTTCTGGAAGGCTTCTTGTGTTACGGCTGCTATGCTTTTCCCTTTTCCCTTCAAGTCAATGTTGAGCTTGAGTGGAAACATTCTATTGCTGGTCATTTGTATTTCAGCAATAATTTTCTTACTTGGAGGAATATCTTTTATTGTGCACACATCATCTTTGAATATAACATTGTAACCTTTGTTTATGAGCTGCCCAACGCTCAAAATATTACACTTCAGACCTGGAACATAATACACATCAGGAACAAATTTTTGCTCCCCATTCCTTGCACGAATACTTACTCTGCCTTTCCCTTTGACAGAGATTTTAGTATCAGTCCCTGTGGTCACTTCAGATTTAACTTCTTCATCAAGATTAGCAAACATTGCTCTGTTGCCAGTCATGTGATTACTACATCCAGAATCTAAGAACCAAACATCATCTTCTTTATTCTTGTGCTACATTACAAGCTAACAACACATTACTTGGGTTCTTTTCCTCTTTGCTACATTAGCATTCTGCCTATTCTTCATGTCATTTTGCTTCTTTCTACATTCATTTGCATAGTGCCCATATTTCTTGCAATAATGACACTGGACATTGGATTTGTCATACCTTTGTCCTTGAGCATGTTGGTGTTGATGTCCACCTTGCTGGCTATTGCATTGGCCATGGCTCTGGCTTTGACTGTTGCTCCTTCCATGTGAATGTGAAGAGCTGTTCCTTCCACCTCTATTCTAACTTCTGCCTCTTCCTCTTCCTTTTCTTTGAACTCTTCCTCTTCCTGAAGGCATCTGGGTCTTGAAGGCGTGCTCAAGAGATGAGTGTTCATCTCTGCTCAATCTTTGTTCATGAGTTATCAGTGAGGCATGAAGTTCATCCACTGTGAACTGTGAGAGATCTTTGGTCTCTTCTATGGTGGTAACAATTACATCAAACTTTGAGGGTAAGCATCTCAAAAGTTTCTCCACAATCCTTCTATCTTTGAGAGTTTCTCCATGGGATCTTATCTGATTTACAATCCCAATCACATGTGTAAAAAATGTGTCAACACTGTCTGACTCTTTCATGCAAAGAGTTTCAAAATCTCTTCTCAATAACTGAAGTTTTGCTGTCTTCACTTTCTCCATACCCTGATAGGCTACTTTCAGAGTTTCCCATGCCTCCTTGGATTTCTTAGCTGCTGCTATCCTTGGAAACAGAGTCTCATTTATAGCTTGATACAAACAGAAGAGAGCTTTGGCATCCTTCTTCCTATTATTCTTCAATACATCTTTCTCTGCTTGAGTTAAGGCATTAAAAGCCTGCTCATCAGCTGGTTCTGTGAAACCATCTTCTACTAATTCCCACAAGTCTTGTGAGACAAACAGGGCTCTCATGGTAATGGCCCAATAATCATAGTTCTTTCCATTAAACTGTGGAAGCTGAACACTTCCAAGACTCATACCAGTGCTTGGTCCAGCCATTGCTATTAAACTGAACTCAGACTTTAAACAAACTGTCTTTCCTTCTTGAAAGAGCAAACAAGAACAAAAACTCTGTTTTCTTTGAGAAATACCTGACTTTTCGACTTCTGTTGAGCTTTTCACGCTGCTGGAGAACACGCTGCAACAGGTCTTCTTCTTCAGCTTCTTTGAAATCTTCAAAGAGCCTAGATTAGCTCTGATACCATGTTGAAATTTTGAGAATTCCAAGAGAAGAGAATAGGCTCTCCTCCTAAACACAGAGAAGTAAAAAAAATTGACAGGAGACAGAGTTTCCAGACTTTTAAAACAACTTTTGTTTCTTTCAAAACTGTTACAAATTCTTCCTCTTCAGAGAGGGATAACAACAATGGTGACTGCTACAGACGCAGTGCACAGAACTCTCTGTCTCTCTCAAAAAACCAATACTCTGTCTTCAAACAGTCAACACACTGCTATGTATTTCATTCTACTTCCGCGCTGCTGTGCGAAACAATAAGACAAAAAAAATACAATACAATAGACTTCGCGGGCCTTTGGCTTTTATATGCTGCGCATATTAAAACATTACACAAACCATATTAAAACTTTTAAAACAAATACGATGCACGCCATAGAAGGTGGGGACCACATCGCAATCGCAAACAACAAACAAGTGCACACAACAGAAGTTCCGATTGAGATCCGAAAGCGGATGCGATTGGAAATTATAAAAGCTGCCTCATAAACCAATCGGGTCCGCCACCTCAACAATGTGCGATCGGGCCTCGTTCAAAAGAGTTGCGATTGCCAATCAAAATCCGGATGCGATTGAACTTTATTAACTCCACTGTATTCTACCATCGGGTCCGCACTTTTAAACAATGTGCAATCGGGCCCAAAACACAAAACCTTCCGATTGCGATCAATGATCCAGATGCGATTTACCAATAGGCTGTGGTACATAACCGGATCGGGTCCGGCCTTCAATCGGGGCTCATAACAAAAGACCGTTGATTGATCCTTGCGATTGCGCTCCTGCGATTCCATTGAAATATCGCCACGTGGTCAGGTGGACCCACGGGCCTCGCGCTATATGGGAGGGCGATTTATTATATGGTTTCAATGTATTAAAACGTTCCATTGCGGAACTCAACACATCTGCAAGACATTTGATTATGCGATATGTGATTGCAATTGGATCGCATCGCATCGCGGCTCCATATCAACAAGACACTCGGTCCTTGTAACATTTTTATTGCGATTTGCGATTGTGATCACATCGCAGAACTCCTCATCAACAAGACACTATTTCAAAAATAACTTTGGTTGTTGAGGGCTTTAAAGCCCGAAATGACTGTCTTAACTCAATCTGCCCCTCCGTAAAGCTAATCTCTGTTCTTCCGTAGACAAAAACGGCTCTGCCCATCACTGAGTTAATTCTTCTGCAATCCGTGGCTGCGGCCCATCAGGAGTAAATTCATCTCCATTCTTCTTCAATGCAGAGTGTTGTGCACTCAAAATTCTGCTTCCTCTGTGTACTCGTTTCCTTCCTGCCCAAAGGCATGGCAGGTGACTTTAATATTTCAACAGAAAATAGTGTTTTATGTAGTTGTTGGTTTCATATGCTATTTCAAGGAGAGTTTTGTCGGTTTCATTTGCTATTTCAAGGAGTGTTTTGTTGGGTTTGATTTGTGATAGCAAGGAGATGGAAAGAGTGCTTCATATGAACGCTGGCTGCGGAGATTCCAGCTATGCCCAAAATTCGATTCTATTACAGGTTTGGAATTAATTCAATCCATCAATTTCTTTTTTTCTGTATGATAAAGCATATATTCGATTGGTATAATTTTGTGTTTTCTAACATTTGATCACGATGAAATATTGCAGAGGAGAGGGTTAGAACTTGTAAAGCCTATTTTGGAGGAAACCATTTTATCAATGAACATCATTATGGAAAGCTGCAACACGTTTCGCATTGCAGACCTTGGCTGTTCGTCCGGCCCCAATGCGCTCTTCACCGCCCAAACTATAACACAGGCCCTCAAAGCCAAATATAGGGCTGCGGGAATTCCTCCTCCGCAGTGTCAAGTATTCTTTAACGATCTTCCTACTTCAGATTTCAACACACTCTTTAAAATTCTTCCTTCTCTTTCAGTAAATACTGATTATCAGAATGAAGAGGGAGTTGTGGACAGATCGTATTTTGCAGCAGGCGTACCGGGTTCGTTCTACGGCAGGCTATTTCCAGACAAGGCTCTCCATTTCGTTCATTCTTCCTTTGGTCTTCACTGGTTTTCCGAGATAGGTTTTCACACATATATAGTTTGAGTCAGATTAATGATTAACATATATTGAGTGAGCTTAATAGTTTAAATTATGTGTTTTGTTTTTAACCAGTTAAGAATTTAAAACAAGAAAGGAAAAGATAAGAGTATGTATGTCTTAAAAGATTTATTTAGAGATAAATCTTTTGTCACAGTACAAAAGCTTTATACACCAATTTGATCAGACTATCTTATAAACCAAATTAATATCTAACTTAAAATTAGATAATGATATATATTACTAGAATACATATACCTCAATTATTCTGATTCTTAGTTTACTTTTCGTGAGATGATCAGTTACCTGGTGAGATTTTAGACAAAAATTCAGCGACATGGAACAAGGGAAAAATATTCTGCCAAGGAGGATGTGGGGAAGTTGGGGAAGCACATTTTGTACAATTCCAGAAGGATTTCAACACGTTTCTGAGAGCCCGTGCAGAGGAGATGGTTGGCGGGGGGCGCATGTTTTTGCTCTTACTGGGTCGAACACCTCACGATCCAACTGATCAGGGTCCTCTTGGCTTCGGCTTGGAATTATTAGAAACCAGTATGAAGGAATTGGTAAATCAGGTATCTTATAGCTTTTACCTTCATTTTTAATGGGAAATGGGTTTGATGCTGGATCAAAATAGTTATAAATTGAGACTTTTTATGGGTGCAGGGTGTGATCAAGGAGGAGAAGGTGGACTCATTCAACATCCCCATATATTTTCCATGTGCAGAGGAAGTGAGCAATGAAATGGCGAAAGAGGGTTCATTCGAAGTACAACGATTGGAGCTTCTGAGATGATCAGAAAATGCCCCGAAGGAGGAAATGGAAGCCATAACAGGCTCAGACTCTGCAAAGAATGCATATGGTAAAAGACTGTCAAAGCAAATGAGAGCAGTGTTGGAAAGTCTTCTGAAACACCATTTTGGAGAAGAAATAATGGATGCGTTGTTTGAGAGGTTCGGAGAAATGATGGGGAGGAGATTGAGTGATTGCATCGAATATGTAGAGAGGGGAGGAGATCTGGTTATAGTCCTCCAACGTAAATGAAAGCATTAATACTGTCGAGAAAATAAAGGTTGGCTGTATAAATCTGTCCCTCTTTTTGGGGCAATTTGTCACTTTTGGATTTTCAATGCTCACTTTCAAAGAGTTAATTCCGATGAGTACTCAGCTCAGGTGCAGATGTTTATTTGTTTAGTTGTGAGGATTATTTATAAGAAATTATATATCTATATATATATATATATATATATATATATATATATATATAATAATAATAATAATAATAAGTATTATAATATTTTTGTACATTTATGAAATGTGAATTAGTTGGTTTGAGTGGGGTTTAGTTTTTATTAGATTTTTATGAGCGGTTGATGATAAAAGTTTTTTTTGAGGGCATTCTCCATTGTTGTTGTAATATAATTAGCTCAAGCATCAATTCATAATAAACATCAATATAATTTATTTTACCCCACTTTAACATGGAGATTCTAGACCTTGTTAAAATATAATGGGCTACTACTATGGCTTATCAATACCACATGCTCAACAAACCATCTCTTTTCATAGGACACTTGTGTTTAAGACATTTTTTTAATTAATCAATTTAATTAAAAGATGAGAGGGTGCATAACTACTTTGGAAATAAATTTCAACCTTTGATTTGTGTATATTACTAATGAATATTATGCATTTGGCTTGTTTAATATTAAGAAAATATTATATTTATTTTTTTCAAAAATGTTTAATTAAGTTAACTTTAATTTGGGGTTAATTTTAATGTTAGATGAAAAAATGATTATGTTGCCACCAAGATTATAGAGCACAATCCATGTGACCATTTTTATCTCTCAAATTTGGCTTCTATGGGCAACTTGTGACTATTTTTATCACTCACAATTGGCTTCCATCCTCAACATATGACTATTTTTATCACTCACAATTGACTTCCACTTTCAACTTTTTTTTTTTTTTTTTTACACATGGTGAATCGGTAATTCTTTAGAGTAATCCAGGAAAGACCCATGATCAATCCTCATGGTAGCCAATATAACACCAGGATATATCCAACAGCCTGCAAGTCAGATATACCAGATCTTATGATTTAGCAAGAGTCTAGACCCCTCAAGAAAGGGAAAGCCTATTACTTCAGCCAAGATCATAGCAAGCCACTCCACCTTCAACTTTTTTACATATGATAAACATGATCGACAATCTGCTTTCATCCCTTACCATTAACGTCCAGCCTCAACTCTTTTCCATATGATTTGATCTTGAAATTTCATAAGGACTAAACCAAAAAAAATACTAAACCAAAAAAAATAAAAATTGGTGTACACCTCATAGCTTATAAGAGTTAAAATAAGAATAATAAATTCATTTTGAAAATAATTATCTCAATAGGAAAGTAATTACATTAACTAATGCATCTATATTGGAAATTGCTTCCAAAATATCAGTTATTTAACAATAATAAATACATGAATGGGAAAAGATTATATGAAATTCAAATATACTTTGTAGTTGTAAGAAAAAGGATGGATCATGTTAAGCATTTATAGTTTAAACCTAATACGAATGATATTTTTTATATTGTTTCATTGTTGTATTTATAGTTTTAAATATTTCTAACCGTGAACAAGTGCAAATGTATTTTCTAATAATGAAGATACTTGGATACATGGTCTTCCATTTTTAAAGCATAAACCATTGGCTTTTATCGAGCATTCATTTTTTTATGTTCTCGATCGATCGAAAAATATATCATAACATATTCCCTTAACTTGGAAAATGAACCAAATTAATAGCATAACATTCCCTTAACTTGGAAAATGAACCAAATTAATAGCACACAAAAATTAATAAAGAATTGTAAACAAATCCTTTGAGATAGGGTAAGAACATATATTATTTTTTAAGGAAAATATGTGCTCCTATAATTTTCACTATGCCTTATTAGATCGCTTACTCTACATTAGATAGTATTATTTATTTCTTAACTAATTGAAGGAGTTGTTGAAGGAGTAAGATATTTTAGGCTCAGATTTGGCACTTTCCATTAATTAGTGATTTGATTAGTGGATCTCAACTAAATCATCACATTATATAAAGATGCTTTTTGCAAATGGAAGACCATATATATATAGTGAGAGTGTGTGTATGAGAGGAGGTGTGATGTGAGAAGAGGCTTGAGAGATGAAAATGGGAATGGACAATACATTTCCAATTGCACAAGTATTCATCCTTGTTTGAATATTTGATTAATTCTCAGAGTTCTTAAAATTTTGTGGATTGAGTAAATTTTAACTACATATGCATGCTTACATTTATTTGAGTATCATTTGTGCAATTCATTATTGGTATATTGTGTAATGAATTTTATTATTTGAGTTAAGATTTGGTATATTATAGGTTGTTATATTAAATAAATTGGTTTCTCTTAGTCTAGCCATTGAAGGAAGTTAAATAACTTTTAGAGTGATCAAAGCCAAATTGAATTTTTTGTACACATAAGGGAATAAAATTTGTGGTGGCTAGAACAAGACAAGGTTCAAATTTCATAATTTCGCCTTCATTGTATTTCATACAAGGTAACTATTAATTATGCAAGATTCAATTCGAAGATCCACACAAGTTTATAACTTGGCGTTCAATTTAGATTTTGCAATTCATCTCAATTTGGGGTGTATATCACTGAAGCTTTTATTGAATTCAAGGCCTTACAACATGGAAGTTCCACTAAAATTCCAACTTTTCTAAATTGGTGCATTAGTTGATGAAAATGAAAAATTGTTCATTGCATAATCATTGATCTAGCATTCTACCTATTTGAGTCAAACAAAAGTGTAATTATGAGCCTTTATCTACATCAAAGTTAAGACAAATTAGAGAAAAAGTATCCAATTGTAAAGATATCCAAGTATAATCATAAGTCACATAATGGGTCATCAACTAGATATCCAGATCATGTAAGTATCTGACTTGAACCTAATTTTGAGTTAAATAAGGAGCTACATATTTGAATCCCAGGATCGAGGAACTAGTGGAAAATTTTTAAATTGAAAAAGGTATTTGAGTGTGGAAATATTTGTTGTGGATCCCACTACTACTTGCAGATAGGATTGTAGATTATTGAGCAGGATTAAACAAGGACGATTAATTACATTTGGAATAATGGGGGAAATCTTCATGATAGTCTAATTCCTTAGGGTTTTCTTATTGTCTTCCAATATCTGATATTCTATACTCTGATTGATCAACTATAGTAAATGAAATCCTCTGCGTTATTTGTTATGTAACTTATCATTACATTAACGTTTGTGCTAATTGCGGAAACATGAGTATTTGATAGGAATAAATGATTTTTGGTTATGCACTTACCATCACACCTAGTTTTGTGACTTGATATTGGTTTGGCAACTAAGTGCCAAGCTTCAAATTTCATTTTCTACATAGTGTTTGTTAACATTGTGATTCAATGATGATGGTATATGAACATTGATTTGTATTCATGATTTAAGGGATTTTTAAACAATATTAAATCCTAGAAACATGACATTGAAGCACAATCAACGAGGTTTGATAAAACGCAATTTGAGCCACCATGTATATAAGGAGAGTGGCTGCATTAGAACAATTTTTTGTATCAAAGTGTTGTAGCCGCTACAACCACCCTCTGAAATTTCGCATCAGTTTAAAATTTCAGAGCCCTTATTACTTTTGATGGCATGCATGGTAATAGGTTCATCATCGAGCACCAACCCTGAGCCTAAAGGGCCCACCATGGGAAGGGAGCCTGAGATCAAAAGATGGTTTTGGGATGATTTATCTTGTTTCCCTACATGATTAAAATATTCTTCTAAGTGTGTTTGTAAGGTTGCAATTTCCACAAATCCCGATCATGTGCGGCTTAGCGACTTAACGACCTATCTAGGTCGTGGGGCTGCAAGGTCGCATCTGCTTTAAAATTCAATCCTTTGCGACTTAGCGACCTAGCAACCTATACTAGGTCGCAAGGTCACGGAGTCCCAAAGTCACAAACCATTTTCACAACTCACATTTCTGACTATGCAACTTAGTGACCCAGCAACCCCCCAAGTTTCCAGGTCGCAAGGTCGCAAATGTACACAAATCATCAGAAATTGCAACCCACGAACCCGCGACCTCACAACTATGCGACCTTGTGACCACAATTAAGCCTTGCATGTGCGAACTTTTTATATATATAAGAGTTCTGTAGGTTGCATTTGACCTGCATGATAGAGCTTACGAAGTAGATGACAGCCCAATCAAAGAACGTTTTTTTCTGGGTAAGTCGCTGAAACCTCATGCAATTTACTTTTATTTTTCTTCCTCACTACTTACCCTCCCTAAACCTCCCCTTAGCAGGTCATTAACCCCTTAGGCTCCTATCAGCAGTATCTCAACATAGATTATCTCTTCCCTATAAATCTTCATCTCTCTCCCATGTCATCCCATCATTACTAGATTAACCCGGATCCTTCTGGCTACTGTCTGCTACCTTGTGAGTCTCATCCCAAACCTTCAATAGCTTCCTCGACCTTGATTTTCCCCTATTTATCTTGTTTTATCCATGTTTAATGAAGGTTGCATCGGCCCATTTCATTAAGGAAAGCTCCTATGCAACCCTCGCGACTTAGTGACCTCACGACCTAGCGACCTCGTGACCTTGCGACCAGGTTGTTGGATTGCTAAGTTGCCAAGTCATTAAGCCCAGTGCCCCCATTCAAACATAACCATGCAACCTTGCGACTAGGTCGTCACGTCACATGCCCTTCACCCTAAGGCCTTTACGACCATTGCAGGTCACAACTACCTAACACTCCCTGGTGTGACCTACCCTGTTGGTCACTTGGCACCCTGAGCCGGCCAAGGCATTAGTTGGTTTAGACATGTGATTTTTTCCATCATACTGTTGCCTCCATGTCATTTATCTTACCATGGGATTGTTTCTTGAACATGCCAGGTGACGTTGAAGGTGATCTTGATTGCGTATCTACCTCCTCGGCCTTAAGTGATATGGGGCCCCCAGCAATCTGCAAATGACACAAGAGCACAAATCAATCCCCTAGAAATCAATGTACCTCTAGTGTTGACTCCCACCTACAGAGACACAACTTACATCTTTGGAAAGAATGTTAAGATGTCTTGGTATGACCTGTACGAAGAGTTCGCAAGACAAGATTCCCCAGAGGACCTAACAGCTCGCCAAGTGTACCTG
This sequence comes from Pinus albicaulis, assembly GCA_034641835.2. Classification (NCBI taxonomy): domain Eukaryota; kingdom Viridiplantae; phylum Streptophyta; class Pinopsida; order Pinales; family Pinaceae; genus Pinus; species Pinus albicaulis. Next base: position 23,794 of record JAXQQM020066466.1, on the reverse strand, counting down.
CAAGTGAAAATGCCTAAGATACACTATGTCGTAGCTCACCCTCTAATATTATCGTGTGCAGAATTCAGTGACTGGATTCTACAAAGAATAGATTCTAAAAATTGGGTGATAAGAGACTCTGTCGGGGTGGCCTTTGCCAACCTTTCCCTAGGAGATGCCAATGTGTACTACTCTCAAACAGCCAAAGAAGAATCCTTTAATGCTCTATGGATAGCAACGCATGATGTGCCATTTCATGAGGTCTTAAAGAGATGGTGGGAAGACCTCGAGAAGTTCGAGGGGAAGAAGGATAAATAATATAAGACAGAGGGTCTTAGAAAGGTTCATAGGCTCATCATAGCTATGACATGATGAATGTATGGAAGGGCGGATGCTACCACCTTCAATGGGACATGGTTTCCCCTAATGCATGCAGTCACCACCTATGGCACATGCTTCAACTGGGCCCAATTTGATAATTTTAGCTCTGAGGGAAAACAAATCAATGACACTGGTTCTGGAGGAAGGGTTAGCATCAAAATTCTACATGGCTTCCTATCTATTAGATGGGGTCTGTTCACGTCGCCATTTTGATCAATGGTCGCATAACTCGGACGCAGTGACCAGAGGCCCTATCTACAAGGACTTGATACCCTATCTGTGGAGACCCTATATCTCTCTTGCTAAGCCGCCCCCGAAATATTAGGTGCAAGAAGAGATTCCGGGTTCTACTAGTGAATCGCCAATTTTTGTAGCCGTTACAACCACCCTCTCAAATTTGGCATCAGTTTAAAATTTTAGAGCTCCTGTTGATTTTGATGGCATGCATGGTAATAGGTTCATCACCAAGCACCAACGTTGGGCCTAAAGGGTCCACCCCGGGAATGGAGCTTTAGATCAAAAGCTGGTTTTGGGATGATTTAGCTTGTTTTCGTGCATGATTCAAATTTTCTTCTAAGCCTGTTCACAAGGTCGCAATTTCCACAAATCTCAATCATGTGCGACTTAGTGACCCAGCGACCTATCACGGTCACGGGGCCACAAGGTCGCATCCTCTTTAAATTTCAATCCTTTGCAACCTAGCAACCTAGCGACCTATACCAGGTCGCAAGGTCACGGAGTTGCAGAGTCGCAAACCATTTTCACAACTCACATTTGTGACCATGCAACTTAGCGACCCAGCGATCCCATAAGTTGCCAAGTCGTTAGGTCGTGAGGTTGCAAATGTACATAAATCATCGGTAATTGTGACTCATGACCCCGCAACCTCAGGACTATGTAACCTTCCAACCATAATTAAACCTCACACATGCAACCTTTTTATATATACAAGGGTTTCCTAGGTCACATTCGACCTATGCGACGGAGCTTACAAAGTGTTTGACACCCAATCAAACAAAATTTTTTTCTCGGTAAGTCGCTGAAACCTCCTGCAATTTACTTTTCTTTTTCTGCCTCACTACTTACCTTACCTAAACATCCCCTTAGTAGACCATTAACCCCTTAGGCCCATATCAGTATTATCTCACCATAAACTACCTCTTCCCTCTAGAGCTTCATCTCTCTCCCAGGTCATCCCAACATGCCTAGATTAGCCCAAATCCTTCTCGCTACTCTTTGCTACCTTATGAGTCTCCTCCCAAACCTTCAATGGCCTCCTCGGCCTTGATTTTCCCCTCTTTCTCTTTTTTTTTCCATGTTTCATGAAGGTCACGTCAGCCCCTTTCATTCAGAAAATCCCTAATGCAACCTCACGAACTAGCGACCTCGCCACCTTGCAACCTGGTCGATGGGTCGCCAAGTCACAGAGGCCAGCACCCCCATCCAAATGTGCCCATGCGACCTTGAGACTAGGTCACTAGGTCACATTCCCTCCACCCTAAGGTCTTTACGACCATTACAGGTTGAAACTACCTAAAACACCCTAGTATGACCTACCCTATTGGTCACTTGGAGCCCCGAACCGTTCAAGGCATTAGTTAGCTTATATAGGTGATTTTTTCCATCAGATTGTTGCCTCCATGCCCTCTGCCTTATCGTGGGATTATTTACTTAGCATGCCAGGTGACGTTAAAGATGAGCTTGATTGTGTATCTAGCTCCTCAGCCTCTAGCGATATGGGTCCCCCAACAATCTGTAGATTGCACAAGAGCCCATAAATTGATCCCCCAAAAATTGATGTACCTCTAGTGTTGACTCCCACTTATGGAGACAGAACTTGCATCTTTGGCAAGAATGCTAAGATGTTTGGTATAACCTGGAATTCAGAAGACAAGAGTTCTTGGAGGACCTAGAAAACCACCAGGTTTACCCTGAAGTGAAAAGGTCTAAGATACAATATGTCGCAGCTCACCCTCAAATCTTCCCGTGTGCAGAAGTCATTGACTGGATTCTGCAAAGAACATATTCTAAACATTGGGTGATAAGAGACTCCATTGCGGTGGCCTTTTCCAACCTTTCCCCAGGAGATGCCAACATGTACTACTCTCTACCAGACAAAGAATAATCCTTTATCACTCAATGGATAGCAACGCACGATGTGCCAGTGCATGACACTCGAAAGAGCTGGTGGGAAGACCCCAAGAAGTTCAAGGAGAAGAAGGATCAGGAATATAAGACAGAGGGTCTTAGAAAGGTTCATAGGCTCGTCACCGCTATGATGTGCCGAATGTATGGAAGGGCGGATACTACCACCTTCAATGGGGCATGGGTTCCACTAATGCATGCAATCAATGCCTATGGCACACACTTCAACTAGGCCCAATTGTTAATTTTTGCTCTGAGGGAAAACATATCAGCGACATAGGTTTTAGAGGAAGGGTTAGTATCACAATTCTACATGGCTTCCTATCTATTAGATGTGGTCTAATCATGGTGCCATTTTGATCAGTGGTCACATAACTAGGACGCAGCGACCATAGGCCCTATCCACAGGGACTTGATGATTTTCTGGGATTCCAGGTACAAGCAAGAAATTGACCTTATATCATAAAATTTTATCACCGCGCTTTACAGTTTTATTTTTGGGGAAGATCCACCCTACATGTCAAGAAGAGCCATGGATACAGTCATCAAGGTGGCTCACTGGTTTCCCATTCAAGAAGGCACCCTCATCAGGGTTTTTGGATCTTTCAAGAAGCACCATGCATTGCTGAAATTCACCACTGATAAGGTGCTACTACAACAAGTCTTCTACCAATTGCCAAATGGTTTCTCTAAAAAAATGAGAAAGGGTAAGAAGAAACCATGGCCTACCCTCCCACTCACCATCGTTGCCAATTCAATAAAAGATTTCAAACAAGTGGAGGCAGAGGCCGAACAAATAAAATGATTTCACTTCATAAACTTGGATTTCCAATCCTATGACCCAGAAAGGATCGTACTTGCACCCAGAAAGTAGGCCAAGTTCAATTGGACCTATCAGCACACTGAAACAACATTGGAAGATCAAGTAAGAAATTGGTATAATGCACTCAGGAAAGTGGCCCCCAAAGAAGATTTTGAAGTAGATGGAGACCAAGGGGAACATTGATGCAGGGGCATCTGAGGGAGAGCGAGTGCATACAATGTGATCCCAGGTGGACTTGTACAAGGCTGAAATGCCTTAGAATATCTGCGATGTTTTGTATATAATGAAATACTGGCTATATGGATTTTTGTGCCTGAGTATGGGTTATTTCTGATTTAGATTTATGGTTTTAATTCTATGTTGAGACTTCATGATCGACCATCGATCACTGAAAGGATCAATGGCGATCTAATACAATCTTGTTATAGTGTGATAATAGTAGCAGACTAAGGCGTATTAACTAAGGCCATGTACTTGAATCAATTACATATAAAGCACCAATCCCTGTGAAAGGATTATGTTCCTAAATGCAATTGAATCTACATTCTCTGTGTATGAATTAAGTGTGCGTTAATATGGTGTGAAGAGGCTCTAACGTACCTGAAATCCATTCTGCAATTGTTATGAATTGTGTATGGATTGTTGGATTCGAATTATTAAATCGATATCGATTTAGTCAAAGGCAATATAGACAAGTTGTTGAAGGCAAAGTATTGAGTGGTGTAACTCATTGTAGGAATGGTTCAACAGAGAATCGATGAATTCGATCCTTTTGATGAGGAATGCAAGTGAAATGAACTCTTTCTATTGAGTTGGGTTTTCTATTTGCTGGAAGTGAAATCGATTTGGATCGATTCACAGCTTTAATGCCGAATACGAGCTTCAAATAGAGAAGAACAACAAGTGTTTCAATTGCATTGAAGTGGCGTAGTGGAAACAGAGTGGGCCTATAACCCATAGGTCCCTTGATCGAATATCAGTTTTATGAATCTGCACATTGACACAGTTTTGAGTTTTCAAGTTCATGTTGTAAAATGAAAGGTGAACCTGCTTATAGTGGGTTTCGCTTTTCATCAAGTGGTATCAGAGGTGGAAAAATATTTCCTGCGAAGGAGAAGGAGTTTGCATACAGAGGAAGAAGAGGTACACTTTTTTGAAGTTTTTTGAAGGTAGCAGTAGAGGAAGGTGAGAAGATTGCAGCAACCTAGAGTAGGAGTGATCAAATGGTTCCACAGGAGCGAACCAGAGAGATGCCAAAAGCCAGAGCTCAGGAGAGAAGCTTGGTGAGGTATCTAGTAGCAGGGAGGACTTGCTATTTTAGAGGTTTTTTTGCAGCTCACAGAGGAAAATTCCGCAGAGGATGCGGGTGAGAATTTTTCAAGAGATGTTGCTACAGGAAGATCATAAGGAGCAGTTCCACAGATGACGTGGGTAGAACTGCTGACAGTTGTAGAAAACATATGACTAGGAGGTCATAAATTTTTGTGCCTCGGGAGTCTGATGCAGGGGCATCCGAACAGGTTTGAATTCAAGTTCGAATCTGAAGCTGAAGGGATGGGTATGCGAACAATCATGCAAATGGGGGTGAAATTTTTTAATTGATACTTAATTTTGTAACTAATTGAATGAAATGATTTTCCATGTGTGCGGTTGAGGAGATGAAGGGTTGTTTGAGCGATTCGGAGAGATTGTGGATCTCAGCCGATTCACGAACCTTTGTAACATCTATATAACCAGCGAGACTGTAATTTATAAGGGAGAGCAAGTGCGTACAATGTGATCCCAGGTGGACTTGTACTAAGGATGAAATGCCTTAGAATATCTGCGATGTTTTGTATATAATGAAATACTGGTTATGTGGATTTTTGTGTCTGAGTATGGGTTATTTCTGATTTAGATTTACACTTTTAATTCTGTGTTGAGACTTCATGATTGACCATCGATCATTGAAAGGATCGATGGCGATCTAATAAAATCTTGTTATAGTGTGATAATAGTAGCAGACTAAGGTGGATTAACTAAGGCCGTGTACTTGAATCAATTACATATAAAGCACCAATCCCTGTGAAAGGATTATGCTCTTGAATGCAATTGAATCTACATTCTTTGTGTATGAATTAAGTGTGCATTAATATGGTGTGAAGAGGCTCTAACGTACCTGAAATCCATTCTGCAATTGTTATGAATTTTGTATGGATTGTTGGATTCGAATTATTAAATCGATATCGATTTAGTCAAAGGCAATACAGACAAGTCGTTGAAGACAGAGTATTGAGTGGTGTAACTCGTTGTAGGAATGGTTCAATAGAGAATCAATGAATTTGATCCTTTTGATGAGGAATGCAAGTGAAATTAACTCTGTCTATTGAGCTGGGTTTTCTGTTTGCTGGAAGTAAAATCGATTTAGATCGATCCACAGCTTTAACGCCGAAGACGAGCTTCAAACAGAGAAGAACTACAGGTGTTTCAGTTGCATTGAAGTGGCGCAGTGGAAATAGAGTGGGCCTATAACCCGCAGGTCCCTTGATCGAATATCGGTTTTATGAATCTGCACATTGACACAGTTTTGAGTTTGCAGGTTCATGTTGTAAAATGAAAGGTGAACCTGCTTATAGTGGGTTTCGATTTTCATCAAACATTCCTAGGGTGACTTAAGCCTGTAATACAGAGCTTCTTCCATGAAGCAGAAAACAAAAAAAGGAGGGGCTTCTACCTGCCAGCCAAAGAAACCAAAGAATACTGCAGGAAATAATTCCCCTAAAAATATGGAAGAAGAAGGGGGGAAAGAAACCTTAGAATAGCAAAGTTCCAACCTTGCAAAGAAAAAGCAAAGGAAGGATGAACTTAAAAGGAGCCAAGATGCATTGGCCCAGCAAAAATAAGAGGAGAGCCAAAGGGAGCATGAGGAAGAACAACTGAAGAAGTAGCAGGAGGAAGAATCACAAAATAAGCAACATAAAACAGAACGGAAAAGGAAGAAATCAGAGGAAGCACGTAGTAAGAACGAAGAAGAATCAAAAGAAAAAGAAGAAGAACAGAGGAAAAGAGAGGCAGAGACAAAGATGAAACAGGAGCAAGAAAAAGAGGAAGCAGAGAAAAGGAGAATGGAAGAAGAATCTAAAAAGCGACAGGAGGAGGCAACTAAAGCAGTCGAAGGGGGTGAATCACAACCTTTGCAACTTGGTAAACGAGTGGATCTGCCCCCGATCGATATCCCCACTGTTACTCCCATGATAGGTAGGCACTTTCCCCTCTTTGAGATAGGTCTCTTGGGAGGACAAGAAGATGATGCACTAAACTTGACAAGGTTGTCCTATGATCAATATAATCACAATATTAGGTAGGAAAGGAGAAAATGTCTTGCCTGAAACCTAGTCAAGCCTTTGGCAGTTACAATCGAAAAGGACATAGTCCTGGATACGAGAATGAACCCCACAATGATATTGGTTGGGATTACTTTCGCAGCTTCTGCTGAAGAGAAAATCAACAAAAATTAGTAGGGAAATATTACAGCTTCAAAATAGGCTCCACATAGCTGAGTAGAGGACCACCCAAGAAGAAGAAGATAAAATATCCCTGGAAGCAGAGAATCAAACGCTTCAGCTCACACTCACCCAAGACGATGGCCTGCAAGTTTTGATTCAAGGAGAACTAGACATCTTGTGCAGAACCATGGTGCAGGTCTATGAAGAGATGGTGAGGCTAATATAAACAGTCGCTCCCTTGGCATGGGTCCAAGCAGATATAAGAAATAAATCCGCCCAGCTGAAGGAGGCCTCCATAGAATTCAATAACATATTAGATTGGTGCGAGAAGTACCCACAACACTGTGTCGCACTGCCATAGAGGGATTGGATATGCACCCAAAATGAAAAAGTACAAATGCGCATGAAATTGCAATCCTGAGACAAGCTCGTGAAAGATGCGGACAAAGTCATCACCGCCTACAAACATCTCATCAGTGACATTGACTCAATGGTGGAAGTTCATCACATACCCTCCACAAGTATGCTCACTCAACAAAAGAGTCGAGAAGAGGTATTATAGGAGATCCAGTCATTCATGGAACTAATCATACTCGCAGCCAGCTCAAAGGACCTTCTAGTTACCAAGGAAAACCTAACACAATACGTTGTGGAGCCGGTCATAATTTACACAAAGCTAGCCTCGTTTTCCAATCAGATCAGTTCAAAAATCACACGCTGGTTCCTCATGCACTTGAATTCCTACAGAGACTCGGGGAAGGCATGTCGCAACTCACCCTGATAGCCGTTGAATACCAAGCCTAGAAAAAATGTCTAAAGTAGCAGTTGCAGGTAGAAACTCCGACCTTATCCATCACCAAGCTTTTCCCCTAAAAACCAATAGGATGGAAAATGTTGTAAGGCCTAGGTTGCAAGTTGCAACTCCTTCCAGGTCGCAAGTTGAAAATCTTGCCAAGTTGCAGGTCATGGCCCAACCTAGGTCACAGGTCGTATATGTCTCCAAGTCGTAAGTCATCCCAACAGTTAGGGAGGCAAAAGGTCGGATGGTAACCCAAAAATTATTTTTCCTTATATGCACTACCTCGTGAGAGATTCTAAAGGAATTTTTGCTTGAACTCTTCAGAGAGATAATTGTATGTCATTGAATGTACGTTCCTGGAATGAATACAAAGGAGTGTTTTGGATCTCACTATTGGATCTGATGAAGCATTCTTGTGTGATGATGCCATGAAGATAGTCCTTTTGAATGAATGATATTTTCTTTAACTGACTGTTGTACATTTTTCTTTATGCATTATCTATGTATCTGAGTTCCTTTGGTATGTGGATGATTTATGATGGTTTAATGTAGGGATATGTTAATGACCTGGGTTGCTAATATATGCCTAAATATTTATTTAAATGTGCTTAGATGATAAAAGAGACACTTGATCATAGTGAATTGTTTCTCGTATGTTTAAGTGGATCTTAGTACAAGTATGATCTTAGTGAAGTTTTTCTAACAATGCTTCCCTTAAGTCTCATGCTTTAAATTTCGCTTTACTATTTATGGTATTTCATTTCATAGGGTATTCGTCGATCACTCACTTTGTTTCGTTCAAATTTTTTTTGAGAAAAGGCATATCTCTTACCAATATGATGGAAACCGGGCCCACATACCGGACGGGATCCCTACCAAAAATGGTTTAGAGTCTAGTTGTGATTCTACGTCGGGATGGTCCTCTCACTGTTGGCAAGTCATTTTTACCCATCAATAGAATTGGCATCTCCAGGTCACACAATCATGTTTGGACGGGGGCATTGGCCTTAGTGACTTTGTGGCTTGGTGACCCAACGACCAGGTCGCGAGGGTGCGATGTTGCTAGATCGTGAGGTTGTTAGGTAGCAGGGTTGAATTAGGGATTTCCTGAACGAAATGGGTCAACGCGACCTTCAAGAAACATGGAAAAAACAAGAGAAAGAGGGGAAAATCAAGGTTGAGGAGGCCATTGAAGGTTTGAGAGGAGACTCACAAGGTAGCAGAGAGTAGCGAGAAGGATATGGGTTAATATGGGCATGATGGGATGACCTGAGAGAGAGATGAAGCTTTAGAGGGAAGAGGTAGTATATCGTGAGATATTGTTGATAGGGGCCTAAGGGGTTAATGACCTGCTAAGGGAAGGTTTAGACAGGGTAAGTAGAAGTTGGGTATGACCTTTAATGATAGTTTTGAGGCAAACTTGAGGTTATTGGTAGAAACAATAATCTTGCATTAGTTTGCAACAAAGAAATTAAAACTTCTTGTATTCACGTATCTGATGAGATTTGATAGATAACATGCTATTTATATTTTCAAATTAATTTTGGTAGAGAAATTGTTAATTGTGGTTAGCAATAGAGAAAGAAGAAAGAAGTGTGGAAGAAACTATTGCACCCGAGAAGAAGGCATAACAAATTATAGCTAAGGGTTGGTTATAATTTGTTGAGAGAATTCCACAAGTTGATATTATGGGTAGACTTTTCAAAATAATAACTAGATTAAAAAAGCCTAATATTAGCAGAGGCAGTTTGAGAGTTCTAGAAGAGAGAAAAATTGATACCAAAAGGCTTTGCCCAAGAGAGTATATATTGGTGAGGTATTTGTAATAGGGTGAAAAAAAATTACTTATCACTACAAAGGATTATTTGTTGTTATAGGCCTTGAGCTTAAACAGTGATAAGAAACCTATAATTCTAGTTCTTCTTGAGGGGGAAATCTTCTTTTACGATGAATACGATGTACAAGACAATATTTTATCATCTCAAGGCTAGGTCTTATGAGAATATATATATATATATATATATATATATATATGAAAAAGGGTATAATTATAATAAAATTAGGCCATGAGGGATTCTATCCTACATAGCAATGTAACTATATAAATGTAATCACTCGATATATAAGGCTTAATAAGGTTTTTTTGAGCTAACATGGGGCTTATATAGGGCCTAATATAATCCTCCCCTTCAAAGAGGTTTCATCCTCAGTTATCGATATAGATCGGACCATTATATTTATTTTCATCCATATCGATGCATTCAAAGTGGAAAAAGTCGAGGAATTAGCTCATGGATCATTTTTACTGGTGGGATGCAGTTTGGCAAAACAAGATTTGAAAAATTCTGGGAGCGTTTTGAGGCTTCAAATGATGCCTTTTGGGGGTAAAACTTTGTGGCTTTAGTGTAGTTCCATTTCATGTTATTATACACACAAATATATTTCTAACAACGCAAGAAGTGCATTAATTGGAGTCTGTATGTGAAAGTGATGCCACACAAATGTTGACCTTCCTGTTTTCATCACCATGGTTTAAGTTGCATCAGCTCCTATTATTAATGTAAAATGGTCTAGCTGCAGGATTATGATTTAAAATAATCTAGAAGAGTCTATATTGTAACTCTGGTTAAGAGTTGAGGTAGTCAAATTTGACCACTAGTAGGCTATCATGCCATGTTATAACTGGCCTACTAGGAGGAAAAGGGAGTAAATTTTTTTCGAGCAAATTTGCTCCATAGAAAGAAAAAATAGCCAAGATGGATAGGAGGCAGAGCACACATAGAGGATTTGTTCACTATAACAACCCATGGGCCACATTCCATACGTCTTTGTACTTGTACCCATATTTCTAAATAGAGAAAGAGAGCAAAGTGACCTCACCTTCCAGTTGGGTATTTCTCCCGAAAGGGTTTCCCGGATCAAATATTTTTATTTATGTCTGTGTGAGATTTTATTTTTTTGTTCTCTATTTTATGCATAATTTCCATTTGTATGCATGCACTATTTACAGTAAAATCTAAAGATCTAGAAATTTAATAAAACTTTAATAATGTAAAATTTTATATTTTAAGCATAATATTATGAGATATGTTGTGAGAATTTTCCAATATAATATCCATGAAGGTTTATGAATCAATGCTTGATTATAAATGGGTTTTTTTGCATGAACAACTCATCTTCCCATATCACTTATTCCACTGGTAGGTTCTTCCATTTGCTGAGGTACTCGATAATTTCTTGATTTCTCAACTACTTGGTCCTTATTTCCACAATTATTTTTGGTTCTAGTATTATTTTTCCTTCTTCATTAATCTCTTGTAGTATATTTTGGATTTGTATCTTGTCACAAATTACGTTCTTTAAGAAAGTAAAATGGAAAATTATAGGTACATGTGAAGATGGAGGAAGATCTAATTAGTAAGCTATACTTCCAATCCTGTGCAACACATTATAGGGGCCATAACACCTCAGAGCTAAGTATTGTCCTTTTTTTCTTTAGGGACATATTTTTATATGGTTTTAGTCTCACAAATTCCCAATCCCTCACTTAAAATTTCCTTTCACTATGATGTTGATTTGCTTGTTGTTTCATCCTATTTTGTGACATAACCAAGTTGTCCTTCAATAATTTTAGAAACCCTTGTTGGTGTTGTAAGGGTCCTCTGGTTCTTGAAGCTCTATAGTCCCTTCTAATATCGATGTGATGTATAGAGGATGATATCCGTAAAGTACCATAAATGGTGACCATTTTTTATGAAATATGGAAGGATGTGTTGTACCACAATTCTCCCAAGGGAAACCATTTCACCCATTGTGTCTATTTATCATATGTAAATTAATGTAGATATATTTATAAAAATTTATGGACAATATTAGTTTGCCTATCATATTAGGGATGAAAACATGATCTATGAGCTAATAGAGTACCCAAACATGAAAATAATTTAGCTCAAAAATTTCCAGTGAAAATTGGATCTATATCTCTTACAATAATCTTTGGTATTCAATGTAGCTTTTGGATTATTTCCAGGAATGATTCTACTATATCACTTTCTTTAAAAGGATGAGAAACAAACAAAATGTGGGCATACTTTTCTATTCATTCTACCACTACCATAATTACACACTTTACTTTATATTTGGGTAAATCTATAATACAATCCATTGAAATTTCTTCCCAATTTTTCCTTCGTATGACTAATGGATAAAGGAACAATGTGATATTGATAGTCTTGTATTTATCTTTTTAGAATACCATAAATTCCATCACAATAATTTGTACACTTTCTTTAAGACCTCCGCAAAGAAAAATATGTCTTCATCCTATGTTATATCTTCAAGAACCTTAAATTTTGTCCTACAAAAGAAGTGTGTAATTCGAAAAAGACCTTCCATTTTAGTTTAAAATTGTTACATAAGTATAAAGGATATTGATACCATAACAAAGAAATTTTCCATGTAAATTTTTCTACTTCAACGAGGTCCTCCTATAGGTGTTGAATGATCTTGCATATCTTGTCGTCCTGTTGCCATTATATCCTTTCTTCTTCCACCCAATTAGATTGTGGAATGGAAATAGCACATAGTAAACCATTTGTGTCTTTCTCATTCATTGATAGTCAATATCCCATAATATTGTTCTTACCCTTTCTGCAGATAATTTTAAATTCATAACCCAAAATCTTTTTGACCCATTTTTGTTGCTCCTTTGATGATAGTCTTTTATCCTAGAAGTACAGTTACACTATCATGATCTGTATTTATATTGAAGTTTATTCCTATTAGGTATGGACACCATTTCGTAACTACTAGTATGGCCAAAATTTCATTTCCATAGTCAGGTCTAAGTAAGTTCTTTCCTTTAAGTTCACTAATTTTAAAGGAAAGGGGCTTTCCTTCTTGCATCAAAATTACACCAATTCCATGGCTTGAGGCATCACACTCCATAATGAATGTTTTTAAGAAGTTAGGTGTCCCATCGGATGGGAGTTCTATGTGTAGCCTCTTATGTTCTTCAAATGCTTTGGTTGCTTCCTTAGTCACAAAAAGTGTTTCTTTCTTCAATAATTTTGTTATAGGTGTTGCAATTTGGCCATAATTATTGAAAAACTAGTAATAATGTCCTATTAATTCTAAGAGTCCTTCGATGTTCTTGAAGTTATTGGTACTCACGAGAAATGGTGGGGGAAAATGGAACCATTGTCATCGTCGTGTCGGTAGTATGCCGCTCTTGAACATAGCACTTGTCTGCATTTGTGTCGGGTTGGGGACATGTCATTTAATTTCATTTTTTCTTCCATGGGTTTTGTGGTAATCCTACTGACCTCTCATCTACTCTTTCCCACACATCATCATGAGTTAAGTCATTTAATGTTTTTTACGCCAATCAAATTAATGAATATTCTTTGGATATTTTCAAGAGAAGTTTGCCTCTGTAGTTTTCAACCTCCCTTTGATTCTCTGTTGGTCCTGTTTCATCATCATATTTCTATGTCTCGTATCGATGATATGGGAAACATTATGGCCCACCTTCGATCAAGTCACTTCTTGTCGACTTCATCTCATTATCCAGGAATTTGATCTAGAGACTCCCTTCTGGTACCTTGGAGCCTACATGCCTCAATGGTAGGTTCTTCGCATTTGACACAACGTCCACATCATTGGCCTTCGATCGAGTCATTCTATGGATGTTTGACACCAGATCAATGTTCACATTGTGTGGATTGTACCGGATGTACCTTGAGAGCCATTTTCATTATTAGTGGTTTCTCTCATGCCTGTTAACAACTTTCATCATTGGCTGGTAATCAGGTGATTTTCTTTCATGTTCGACTTCAACTCATATATTCGCATGCTTGAATTTGTACTTGTTCGGGTTGATATGGAGTGCAAGACCCTTGGTTTTGTCTGATAAAATCCAGGCTGCAAATTTTGGTAGATTATCATGACTTATTACATGACTCTTTTGATTGGATGGTTGCAACCATACCTGACTCTATTTGTTGATCCTTACTGTTGGATGTCTATGTCCATACCTCGGATCTCATTTTTATATATTCTATTATGGATGGTTGTGCCCATACCACATGTTCATGTATCATAGATATCAGTTGTATTCATAATTGCAAGTTTTCTGACAGTGGTGTTTGGTTCGAACGCGTTCTCATAAAGCACTTCGCCCCTCCCTTTCCCTCGGACCTCATGCTTTAGGGGGCATCTGTTACACAACATTTTTTCACTATCCCTGCAATCCCTATCTCGCCCATTGGAGGGTCATTTCCATGATCAATAAACAGCGTCATGCCTTGCAAAGACCATCATTGTATCCCTTTACATGAGAGTAATGTTCCTTATGTTGACAATTCCTTGAGCAGAGACTCAAAACCCCTTGTTTTTGCCTTGGCGCGGGTAGTCAGTTATGCCCTCGCGCTGAAGAGGAAGATTGACACTGAGCCCCGCGCCAGTTGGCACTTTGTCCTAGTTTTCCACCTGCGCCAAGATGTTTATGGAATTTTTTTTTTAAATAGAGGTGGAGATTCCACTCCAACCACCTCGAGGATGAGTCATTGGGAGTGGTTGAACTGAAAAACCATGGACTCCCTCCTTTATTTTATGGTTTCCACTTCTTATGGGAACTCCCTAAAGGATAGGCCTCCCTCCCACCTTTGTAGGGATCCTAACCTCCTTCTTTTGCTCTATAAAAAGAAGCTACCTCTCTTTGCACAAGCTAGCTGAATAGTTGAAGAGCTGAACTTGGAGAATTAAACATATTATAGCATAATACTAGAGAGATAGAATAAGAAGGAATTACGTTGAGAGAGCTTGAGTCCATGTCTTTTGAGAGAGCTTGAGTCCATGCCTTTATCCCGTCCGAATTCCCTGACGAGCATTTGAGACGCGCTCCGACTGAACCCACCTGGAGGAGACTGTGACGTCAAAGCATTGGTTGTAACTCTTCCTTCTATCAATACATACATGTGACTATTGTTTGGTTCCCATTTTGTATTATGTTAGATGTTTAATTCAATATGATTAGCCCTCTTTGACTGGCTAGTAGTTATGAGTGAAATTATTATGTTGTATGTTGTTCTTGTTTTTTTTTCTATGTGCAGGTATCCAAGCATGACTGCGAAAGGATCGTGACTTACTGAGACAGGAGAGAGAGGCCACCACCACTACAACAACGACGACAACGTTGGACTCCAGGTAGGTCGATCTACCATGTCCTCTTTTCATTCAATAATTAGGAATCAACACTCTAGCATGTCTCTTTGTTTCTAGACCCACTCTAGGGCTAGAGGGATCGTCTCTATCCGCAGAGAGAAATTAGACATTATTGCTTTCACGTATTTGTAAAATACCTACGAAAAAAAATAAAGAAGCTTCCACATGAGCTTCTATCTCTATAAATATTAATTTATGAGATACAATGAAAGCAATAGAAAATTTCAAATATTTTTTTTTAAACTAACATAAGCTAATGTTTGCAAAATCATTAATTTCTTGTATACAAGTAACACAAAATTCAGTGGAAAAATAATATGAAATAGTACATAGTAGCTAGTACTAGTTTCTTAGTTTAAATATAGCTAAATTAAAGTGTTTTTTGTCTCCATGATGGAAACTAGTTGACAATAACTTTAATGATATGGGTATTACTAGGATAACCCATGAGTATCTGAATTTGATGGTCTAGATTATATATACTACATATGATTCTCCAATCCTTGGCATTAGACATGATTATGACACTAAGAAAATATGCAACATATGCATGGATATGGTATTCTACTACTACCCTTACTTAGATATGATTACCTTGTTAGTAGTCCTCTTATTAATGTATCTAATTTTCACTTTTAGAAATAACTATCCCAAGTGATATTTTAAATATGTTGTAGAAATATTAGACTTAAAATAATATAATTTAATAGTAAAAATTGCTTTGCCAAATTCCTAAATATGTAATTCCTAATTCATAGCTATACCAATACTTGCTTAAATTATGGTGAGCAACAACTAATAGTAAATGTGTTATTTATGTGAGCATGAGCTATTTTAGAGGATTTTAATTTTAGGTGGTTTTACTATAAATCTTAATAAAGAAAAAATATTGTAAGAATATCTAAAATTCATGGAATAAGTATTGTGACTGCCTCCAAAAGTTATGGCATAAAAATTTGAAGTAGTTATGCCATTCTGTTGTGCAAAGGCTACAATAAGACCTTCACATGTAATAATTATAGAATAAGAGTACAATCAATCATATTAAAAATAGATAAATAAAAATATTATTAATAGATAAAAAATTTGAATTTGTAAATTGTCGAATCATGGAGAAGGCTTCGATTTTTTTGGTCAAAACAAGCTAACAAAGAGTCAAACAAAAAATCGAGTGTGTAAGAACTCCAATAATCCATTTTTTGGTTGACAAGTATTAGTTTAGCATTGACTAAACAAAGTTATAATGTTTAACTTTGGAAAACAAACCATAACTTGAAGGTCTTATTGTAACCTTTGGATAATGAAATGTTATGCACATAATTATGTAACATTTTTGTGCCATAATTTATGGATGCAGTTCCAATATTTATGTCATGATTTTTAGATATTTGTGCAGTTATTTCCCACCATCTTTTAAGCAATTATTTACATAAAAAATAAAAGATAAGAAAGATATGTAGATAATTATACTTACCAATAGTTACTTCCCACCATATTTATTTGTAGATAATTATTTTTTCCATTTCATATACAAATTTGCAACACTTTTGAAAGTATAATTTTAGGTGGTTTTACTATAAATCTTAATAAACAAAAAATATTATAAGAATATCTAAAATTCAGGGAATAAGTATTGCAACTGCCTCCAAAAGTTATGGCATAAAAATTTGAAGTAGTTATGGCATTCTATTGTACAAAGGCTACAATAAGACCTTCACATGTAATAATTATAGAATAAGAGAAAAATTAATCATATTAAAAATAAATAAATTAAAATATTATTAATAAATAAAAAATTGAATTTGTAAATTGTTGAATCATGGAGAAGGCTTCAATTTTTTTCGTCAAAACAAGCTAACAAATGTCAAACAAAAATTGAGTGTAAGAATTCCAACAATCCATTTGCTGGTTTACAAGTATTAGTTTAGCTTTGCCCAAAGAAAGTTATAGTGTTTAACTTTGGGAAAACAAACCATAACTCGTCTTATTGTAACCTTTGGGTAATGGAATGTTATGAACATAATTATCTAACATTTTTGTGCCATAATTTATGGATACCAATATTTATGTCATGATGCTTATTTCCCACCATATTATAAGCAATTATTTACATAAAAAATAAAAGGGAAGAACTTATGGCATAAAAATTTGAAGTAGTTATGGCATTCTATCAGGATAGCATAAGCAATAAGACATTCACATGTAATAATTATAGAATAAGAGAAAAATTAATCATATTAAAAATAAATAAATTAAAATATTATTAATAAATAAAAAATTTGAATTTGTAAGTTGTTGAATCATGGAGAAGGCTTCAATTAAACAAAAAAATTGAGTGTGTAAGAACTCCAACAATCCATTTGTTGGTTGATAAGTATTAGTTTAGTATCGACTAAAGAAAGTTATAATGTTTAACTTGGAAAACAAACCATAACTTGAAGGTCTTATTGTAACCTTTGATAATAGAATGATATGCACATAATTACGTAACATTTCAGGCCATAATTTTAGTTATTTCCCACCATCTTTTAAGCAATTATTTACATAAAAAATAAAAGATAAGAACGATATGTAGATAATTATACTTACCAATAGTTACTTCCCACCATATTTATTTGTAGATAATTATTTTTTCCATTTCATATACAAATTTGCAACACTTTTGAAAGTATAATTTTAGGTGGTTTTACTATAAATCTTAATAAACAAAAAATATTATAAGAATATCTAAAATTCAGGGAATAAGTATTGCAACTGCCTCCAAAAGTTATGGCATAAAAATTTGAAGTAGTTATGGCATTCTATTGTACAAAGGCTACAATAAGACCTTCACATGTAATAATTATAGAATAAGAGAAAAATTAATCATATTAAAAATAAATAAATTAAAATATTATTAATAAATAAAAAAATTGAATTTGTAAGTTGTTGAATCATGGAGAAGGCTTCAATTAAACAAAAAAATTGAGTGTGTAAGAACTCCAACAATCCATTTGTTGGTTGATAAGTATTAGTTTAGCATTGACCAAAGAAAGTTATAATGTTTAACTTTGGAAAACAAACCATAACTTGAAGGTCTTATTGTAACCTTTGGATAATGGGATGTTATGCACATAATTATGTAACATTTTTGTGCCATAATTTATGGATGCAGTTCCAATATTTATGTCCTTATTTTCAGATATTTGTGTAGTTATTTCCCACCATATTTTAAGCAATTATTTAGTTAAAAAATAAAAGATAAGAACATATGTAAATAATTATACTTACCAATAGTTACTTCCCACTATATTTATTTGCGGATAATTAATTTTTCCATTTCATATAAAATTATGGCATAAAAATTTGTAGTAGTTATGGCATTCTATTGTGCAAAGGCTACAATAAGACCTTCTCATGTAATAATTATAGAATAAGAGTACAATCAATCATATTAAAAATAAATAAATAAAAATATTGTTAGTAAATAAAAAAATTTGAATTCGTAAATTGTTGAATCATGGAGAATGCTTCAATTTTTTTGGTCAAAACAAGCTAACAAAGAGTCAAACAAAAAATTGAGTGTTTAATAACTCCAACAATCCATTTGCTCATTGACAAGTATTAGTTTAGCATTGACCAAAGAAAGTTATAATGTTTAACTTTGGAAAACAAACCATAATTTGAAGGTCTTATTGTAACCTTTGGATAATGAAATGTTATGCACATAATTATCTAACATTTTTGTGCCATAATTTATGGATACAATTCCAATATTTATTTCTTAATTTTTAGATATTTGTACAATTATTTCCTACCATATTTTAAACAATTATTTACATAAAAAATAAGAACTAAAAACAATATGTAAATCATTATACTTACCAATAATTACTTCCCACCATATTTATTTATAAATAATTATTTTTTTCATTTCATATACAAATTTACACCTATTTTGAAAATATAATTTCAATGTAAACATACAAATTTACTCATGCTACTCACCTTAATATATGACAATTTTTTTGCAAAAACACCAAAGGGTGAAGCATTGGTGCTAAGAACTTACAGATTCAAAGTAGGCGTGAAGTGAGTCCGTTACATTGAAAACACACAAAACAATAAAATGAATGTAGAAATAACCATCATATTATTATTGAAAAATAAAATATACATGCATATATAACTTTTCTTTTCTAGAGACCATTGAAAGTGAATATGAATTGGACTCATATCCTTTAAAATAAATCTTCTTAATATGAATTAGACTCATATCCATTAAAATAACTCTTCTTAATGCCACTTACTATCAATGGTTGCTACAATATCTAAAAATCTATTGACAATTACACTTTTCATTTATTTCGAACAAACCGAAAGATGGAAGAGATATATTAAAAAGACATTATAACGATGTGAAATTAATATTTAATTTTAAATACGTAATTATTTAATTTATTTTACAACAATTAAAATATTAATCTATATTTATTTATAAAACCAACTTAATATTAATAAAATTTAATAAAATATATTTTAATATATAATTTTTGTATTTATCTAATTCCTATATATTTCACTTTACATTCATCAAAATATGAATAGTATTTTAAATCTATTAGAAATCGGAGAGAGAGCAGATATTGTCTAGAAATAACACGCACACTACTTAATTTCTATATTATCATCAAATGAATATATTACAATTTTTATAGTGTTGCTGAGATCCAACTGATTCCACTATTGGAGGGAGAAGTTGAGAGAATCTCTCAACATTCTCCAACACACCAAACCAATCCCTAATCTGTAGTATGCATATTAAATGAGGCATTATCTCAAACACCCCCCCGTTAATGCCTACATTACAGAAATGAAGAACACACTAATTTAATACAAACATTTTTCTACCCTGGTCTTCATTAACATTTGTACCCACTCTGAGATCTCATAGACAACGCTCTTTTCTCCACCATTTTCGAGCTACCATTCAACCCATTTAAAATACATTTGTTTCTGACCAGCAATACTGAATTTGTAAGATCAAAGATTCTTGACACCCCCGAAGAAGAGTCTCGACACTGAACTATCCTATGGAAATATTTCCATCTGTGAAATAACCCCGAAGAATAAATTTCAACAGTTTATAGGAAAATATTCTAGGTACAGAATATGATCAGCGATCAATCCTACAAAGTGACCTTTACACACAAGGATCTCATTGTATAACCTGTAACTGATGCTCTTGAAGCCCCGAGGAACAACAAGACCCATCAGCATATAACAAATTCACACAATCAAATTAGCCAATTGTTCTCTGGGCACCGAAGAACGTCGAGAACGACTAATTTAAATTGTGTAAATCTATTCAATAATTGGTTTTGCAATATAAAAATTCTTTTCAGACAAAAAATTTCACATAATAATATATATATCTAATAAGTGCACATAACAGCAGCTTAACAGTGGCGTCTTCTCTGGATCAACTAACACTGTGTTGGTAACCTTTTCGATGGCATTTAACCCACCCAGTGTGATATCAGCGAAGCGTTTCCACAGTAGCTGCTCGCTCGCAAAGCGTCCTCTAACGACAAAAAGTTAGCCAACAATTCTTCCACCGCTTTTTGCTACTTCTCACCTTGCTCCACCAAAACATTTAGATTGAGCGTATCGTTTACAAAAGCAGCCAGAAGCGAGCAATGGCTCGTCGTATGGATCTTTGGGCATTTCATATGGTAAAAATGAATTGTCCTCGGCCTCGAATGCTGTCAACGGTGGCAGTGGCAGCGGCAAACAAGAAGCATGTCCCAGCAAAATAACGAGGGTTTTCACTGTAGGCAGCCCTGCAATGTTAACGTAGTTCCTCAACACACAGTAGATTGACGAACAGGTTCAGCTATTATTTCTTACAAGGAATCGATCTTCTCATATGGAATCCGCAATACTCATTTGCTGAAGTTTTCAAGCTTAGCTAGCGGCAGATTCATGTCGATTGCACTTTGTGTATAAAGGAATAGAGTGCTAGTTCAACGGCGAAGATCTGCGGTGGTAGATAGATCCAACTTGCAACTATATGTGCTTAATTTCTATCAGGGTCGGCCATTGCAACTGTTTTGGCGTACAAAGGTTGGGAAGCAATCTTTTTCAAGTCAAGTAATGCAGCCATCTCACAAGCTCCAATATCCATAAGGTCTCCCCAATCAAAATCAAGGGGAAAGAAAGTGGGAAATAGAGTGATCGATTACCTGATTACTACAGAAGCACAACCAAAAGCCTGTGTAAGAAATACGTTGTCCAGATCGCCTGCGTTTCTTAGTCTTTGTCCAAATCGCCACTTAATAACAACAACAGTGAATTCTCACGTTCTTCCTTTAACAGTAGAAAATCAATCTACAGCAATTTACAACAATCTCTAACAAAAAATAATCTTCAACATTTCTACGCATTAATTCTATCTATTTACATAGGATTACGATTTATGCTCTCACATTTTCCTGGCCTTCCCGTGAGGGAATCAAGCCAAAACAGGCTCTGATACCATATTAGAAATTGGAGAGAGCAGACATTGCACAGAAATAACACACACACTAATTAATTTCTATATTCTCATCAAATGAATATATTACAATTTTTATAGTGCTGCTGAGATCCAACTAATTCCATTATTGGAGGGAGAAGTTGAGAGAATCTCTCAACATCCTCCAACACACCAAACCAATCCCTAATCTATAGTATGCATATTAAATGAGGCATTATCTCAAACATAATCTTTATAAGACTAGAAATAGTTTATGGGATTACTAGTCTCTTTAGTTTTTGCCTTTTGTAATTCAATCATTTTTGTACTCAAATTAATGATGAACTGATCCAACCTTCTAACAGTTCCCTCACTGAAAGATAATGCCACAGAAAACATACTACTATAATTGTCTCTGATGTCTCTACATCCCCTTCTTCCCAAGCTTATTTAGGTCTCTTCCACCCTCCCTTAGGTTCTTAATTGAGCAATAAGAATATTTGCTCTTGAGTGAATGCTAGCTCCAATGTACTCTTTTTGTTGGAGATGACAAATAAGGTTGAATTTTGGAACATAGTACTTCTTCTTTCTAACCAACTCTTTTTCCCATATATACTTAAGAAACTTCTCCATAACAAATATCTTTGACTCTTTGTTGCTATTTACTTAAAAAACTTCTCCATAACAAATATCTTTGACTCTTTGTTGTTATTTGTAAGACACGCATTGAAATAAATATTCCATTTTTACATTTATTTATTATTTTATTATTTATAATTTTTATTTTGTTTTCACGAATGACTTTATTACTTATCATACTACTCATCTACAACTACGCTAAAAGACCACCAAACCATCCTACGCTATATTATTTCAATAACTTAAACCTAAATCAGCCATGTTATCAACAATTTACGTCTCTCACCCTAAGAGCACATTAAAAGAAACATGCACGTGGCGGTGTTCTGTCATTATTGAATTAGATATTTTGGGTGCAAAGAGGACCCTTTCAAGAGTAGAGTGCAGGGCCTGTAATGGAGTCAGTAAGAAAGGTGTTTTCCAAAGGACGGAGATATGACAGAAGACTAACAGGCTCAATGTGAAATGCCCAGCTGCCATACCTCAAATCAGTACTTCCGTGCCACCCTGTTCCCTTGCCTTAAAGTCTCGTACATTAAACTTCCTTCCTTCGAAAATTGAAACTGATAAGAAAAAGCAAAGACTACAGAGGCATTCTTCTAGATGTTCGAAAGTACCACGGCCAGGGAAAATTGAATGGGAAACAGTAGTGAAGTTTCTATGTGGGATATCTGATAAGTCCAGATGTATTCTTCTACGAGTATGAAAGTTCAACAGCACGAGAAAGTTGAATTGGATGTCCACCGCCTTGCTGGAAAATAGTGTTCTATGTAGTTGTTGGTTTCATTTGCTATTTGAAGGAGAGTTTTGTTGGTTTCATTTGCTATTTCAAGGAGTGTTTTGTTGGGTTTGATTTGTGATAGCAAGGAGATGGAAAGAGTGCTTCATATGAACGTTGGCCTCGGAGATTCCAGCTATGCCCAAAATTCGATTCTATTACAGGTTTGGAATTAATTCAATCCATCCATTTCTTTTTTTTTGATATGATGAAGCATATATTCGATTGGTATAATTTTGTGTTTTCTAACATTTGATCATGATGAAATATTGCAGAGGAGTGGGTTAGAACTTGTAAAGCCTATTTTGGAGGAAACCATTTTATCAATGAACATCATTATGGAAAGCTGCAACACGTTTCGCATTGCATACCTTGGCTGTTCGTCCGGCTCCAATGCGCTCTTCACCGCCCAAAATATAACAGAGGCCCTCAAAGCCAAATATAGGGTTGCGGGAATTCCTCTTCCGCAGTGTCAAGTATTCTTTAACGATCTTCCTACTTCAGATTTCAACTCACTCTTTAAAATTCTTCCTTCTCTTTTAGTAAATACTGATTATCAGAATGAAAAGGGAGTTGTGGACAGATCGTATTTTGCAGCAGGCGTACCGGGTTCGTTCTACGGCAGGCTATTTCCAGACAAGGCTCTCCATTTCGTTCATTCTTCCTTTGGTCTTCACTGGTTTTCCGAGGTAGGTTTTCACGTATATATAGTTTGAGTCAGATTAGTGATTAACATATATTGAGTGAGCTTAATAGTTTAAATTATGTGTTTTGTTTTTAACCAGTTAAGAATTTAAAACGAGAAAGGAAGAGATAGAGTATGTATGTCTTAAAAGATTTAGTCAGAGATAAATCTTTTGTCACAATACAAAATCTTTATACACCAATTTAATCAGCCTATCTTATAAACCAAATTAATATCTTATAAACCAAATTAATATCTAACTTAACAATAACCCTAAAATTCGATAATAATATATATTACTAGAATACATATACCTCAATTATTCTGATTCTTAGGTTACTTTTCGTGAGATGATCGCTT